>VDFB02389433.1:0-15385 GCA_007258455.2 Sequoia sempervirens | reverse complement strand
ACATAAATTGTGACACCTTAGTTGATGAAACCATGACTGATCTTCTGATAGAATTTCTCGGTCGTCACCAATTCATCGCCCAATGGCCACCATTGATGGTGGCACCACTAGGGGTGCTGTTAGGGCCACTAAGATCCTCCCTATAGGACAAATTGGGTTTTTTCAAAATTCCATTAATTTTTCTCCAATTATTGGATTTTGGCAAATGAGATATTGTCGAAAAGGTGGAGATGAGCACTTTCCATCCACAAAGGTACTGAAAAGAAAATTTTCCATTTTTTTATAGATATTGCAGTTTGAAGCTCTTTGTTGCATTTTTCATCAACATGCCATAACTTTCACTCCAAAGCTATTTTTTTCAAAAACAAATAGACATTGGAAAGGTATTGAAGAGCACTACAAAAATACATGGCTATTTTTTACATAGTTTCTATCAAAATTTTTAATTTTGGCCATTGTGGGCCTAGTGAGCATTGTAATTTAGAAAATGCTTTGTAAACACACTAAACTATAAAGTGAAACCTTGTAATCTTTGGGGGGGTGATTTTTGATACTCGTGGAAAGCGGGCCCGATGTTATTTTTTGGTATCATTTGAGGATTGTATCATGGGTTTTCTTGTTCACCCTTCTGTGATAATCTTGGATAAGGACAATTATGAGTCTTGGAAAAAAGGAATTCTAACTCATCTGAAATGGATCAAAACTTTTCCTTACCTTTATGGGCTCATACTTGAACTAGAAGTTTCACTTGGACAAAAAATAGTATGGGGTAATACAATTGATCATGTAGTATGCCTGATTCGTTCTAGTGTTGATACGAACACTATGTGGGCTATAGTGGACATTGATTGCCCTTGCACACTTTGGAATAAGATTTGGGAGATGTCTAGAGACCCTCATATTTCTCCATCCCAAAATGATCCTACTTCAGATTGCCTCATTCCACTTGATGATACAAATAATATACCCTTTGACGGTAATTTAGAGGAGCTTAAATATTTTCCAGGTTTTGAACATTCAAATAACATAGAGACTTCTCTTATTACTTCTCATCCTCATATTGAGATCACATATCAATCATCTATTGTTACTTTAGAGTCCAATGTTGCTTCTTCAAAAGCTTCCAGTGATAATTTGCAACATGACATTCATAGTCTTTTAGATACAACTTTGTGGGATGATCTATTGATAGGTATTTGAGACTTGTTTATGAAGATGCATATTGCAAATTTGGGAGACACTATTGATTATATATTCATCTTCTCTTTGAGGGAAATTATTCTTCTTTAGTTGTTATGAGGGAAAAATTTGTCATTGTTATTCATTCTCTACATGATCATTCATTATAGTTTAACATGTGCGTTGATACTTTGGATCAACATTTGGAGTCCTAGACATCTTCAAAGGAGATACTTGAGTCTTAAAGGATTGTGTTCTACATCATTCTTTAGGAGCTAATTTTTTATTTTCAACAATGTGGTCTAAAGCACGTGATTTGATTGTGATAACCTTCAACATCAACATGGGGACACTTGAGCCAAGTTCATATACTTAATACATTTTGAGTTTCTTCGTACATATTCCTCTCAGGACTGGAAAGATAACTTGCATACACCTTTGGTTTTGTTTCTTCCTAAGGGGATGAATATTGTTCGACGATCATGTACCATCTTCTACATCTATTTTTTAGGCATCTACCCTAGGATCTTTTTTGGGGCCACTTATGTTCAAGTGCTCCTCTCTATTTGTGGGGGGCTTCTTGTTGGAGGGGATTTAATATGTACATGGGTAGACAACATGGCCTCATTTACCGAGACCCATCATCTTTTCACCCACCTAAGCTATGCTTAAGGGGGGTGTTAGTGTAGGTTTTTATTTTCCTAATGGGTTAATTTATTTTCCCTTAGTCATAGGTTTTTCCTACACTTTTATTAATATTTCTTCAGATAAATAAAATGATTTTATTAATTAATAACTAGGAGATAAGGTGATGAAGTTTCACCATCCTAAAAGGGTGGAGCATTTACTATTTTCATCACTTTATTTAATATTGGTGGTCACTTCCTATTGGTTGGTTTTACACCTCCATCCCCTCCCTAGTTTTATATACTCACTATCTAGCTTGTATTTGCATACTCTTGGATACTCTTACACACTCTTGCACATCCATTCTCCATCATGGAAGCTCTTAATCCATTTTTTTCATTCTGATATTGCATATCCCTCGAAGTCACTGGTTTGCATTATTTATGTTTTTTTCAGTTATGTAGCTTAGAATTTCTCTCATAAAGTTCCTTAGGTTGTTGTAGGAGTTTATGGTGAAATCAAAACCCCAGAATCACCCGCAAGAAAAAATAACTTCATATGCACATTTAAATCCATCCAAAGCTCAGTTGAGTGTTGTGTAAGTCCAATATATCATTGCAATCTTGACTATTGCATATTGGCCTCATCTTGCATCCATTGTTGCAATTTCACGTTCTTTCTTTTCTCTCTTGTAGAAGGTTGTCGTTGGTTTTTGCAAATGATCCTTGAGGCTTGAGTCCTTGAGTGACTCAAACGTGTTCTATGAGCTATATCTCAGCTCCTACATTTATCAATTGATTTTATATTTCTAACAAATTGAAGACCAATTGTGTATTCTTCTTATCAATATCACATTTTAAAGTTGTGCTCTTAGTTCATTGACTTTAGTTATATATTCATCTATATTGTCAATTTTTTTTGGATCTATATTAGTGATATCAAATTTGACATCCCCTAACCTTATTAGTTTGATCATTCAATTGTCCAAGTTTATCCCAAGCTTTGTTGGTATAGAAAACTTATTAATGTGAAAAATAGGGTCCAGAGAAACTCATGTACATAGATATACAAGTGCCTTATTATTAATGATCCACTCCATCTTTTCTTTAGCAACATTTGGTTTAGGTTTAAGATCCATAATACAAGGTGCATACCCCTTACTCATCAAGGCATTCCATGCATGTGATTTCCAAGTTGTACAATTATGTGGATTTAGATGAGTAAAATTAGGATGATCTAGGGAAAAAAGATAAGAACACAAATCAAAGCTCAAAGATAAAATGAACACAAGCACTCAACACTCTCCTCCCAAATTACTCAATCGAAGAATCCTCCAAACAAATATGATTTGACACTTTATACTTAGTGCAGTTACAATTACCATTTGTTAAAAATTAAAATGTGGTCTTTGATTTCAATTTTCTACAATTGCCAAAGTTAGACTATTATACTAAAAGTATAATTTTTAATCATAAATCAATAGCACCATTGTGATATACATGAAAAAATTTTGTACTTGAAAAAAATACACCTAAATAGGAGCATATAAGAGTCTAAATAAGCCCCAAAAGTTTCTAAAATGAGAATTGTGTAGCAATACTTATGAAAAATTATAAATTTAAAAACTATGAATAAAATATTAAAAATACCCACACCACCATGTAGAGTGTGAAGAAATAGCCTAAATAAAAAATATTGCTTAGAAAAAAGAGTTCATAAGACCAAGATATCAACCTTCAAAGTTGGATTATAAAATCAAAACCGTCAATGGTGGATGGGAATTTTTTTTAGTATCATTTATGACATCACTACTAAATTTGGTAAAACTACCAACTATTGAGGATTGCCTACTAAATCTAGAACATTAGTAATTTTATAGAACTTCACCAAATTTGGTGGAAGAATTAAACCACAACTAAAATACTAAACCCACCAATTTTTTTACTACATTTAGAGGTGGCTAGGTGCAAGTTTGAAATGCCATGCAAGTTGCTATGGTGATGGTGTTAAGGCCATGTAGGCTTGATAAGAGGCCCTTGCCCACTTGAAAGTGCATGTGGCCTTTAGAAAGGGTGACACTATATTAATTACAAGGGTTGTGACCTATAGGTCAAAGGTCTATAGACCTATTAAAGGATATGACATTTTTATAAAAAAAGAATCTACACAAAATAAATGGGGGCATTTTCTTGTGCAATAATATTATATAGATGTATTTTGTAGAATATTCTTTCATACGACTCTAGTGGAAGGTAAATTTTTTTTGAGGGCTCGAAGAAAAATGCTTCAAAATCGATAATTAGACATTTAATTTATTAACATTTGGACCTTTTGGATGCAATGATGGGGTCAAATTTGACCCAAAATGTTCCAAAAGTATAACTAACTTTTAGATTTGACAACTATTTTTTAACTTCAAATCTTTATAGATTTGGCTTCTAATGTCCAATCGGAATGCAATAGAAAGAAAAATTGACTTTCTTGAACACAAATGCAATGATGAACTTAAATTTTCTCCACAAATCTACTAAATATGCTCGCAATACAACACCATAATAGAAACCCCTCCAAAATCTAATATTTGCATCATCTAAGGATACACAAGAATGGCATACTCATTGATTTAAGAAAATTCAAGATCTAATTTTAAGATCTTCCAAAATAGTAGCCAAAGACACTTAACTTGCTTTGATACTATGAAGATAGCCACCCAAGTTCTATAGGCCTAATAAAAAGTTTAAAAACTTTGAAGAACAATATGACAAGAATAAATTATATTCTCATCAAAGAATGTGAATAGAATATGATGCACTTAAATGAGAAACTCTTGGTTATACAGGACAAGGTGAAACATATAAAAAACATAAGCTTATGACAATTGTCTTAATCTTATGATATGAGACATAAAGTGAAAATTTCCGAAAATATTTCTAAATAAAATTAGGTGACAAGGTGTGAAAAGCACCTAATAGTGGAAATGTTAGGCAAATAACTTTGTTCACACCAACAAAAGGCTCGAGTGCTTTGCATTAAGATTTGTACAATTACATTAATTGATACTTTAGAAAACTATACTCAAACCTAAGGTCATAATGAAATATATTGTGATAATTTTTTTAAAAAATTATATGGATAAATTGATCATTTAACCACCCTTAGATTTTGAATTGTAATATTAGATGATAAAATGAGCACAATTGAATGCCATTACATATGGGCACATAGCAATAAATCATGCAAACATGTGCTTTGTCAACTCATAATACCAGTGAAATAGGTGGGAGTTTGCCAAAATTAAATTTGAACTTTGGAATTTTAAGGGCCAAAATTGTAACGTGAGATTGATCCTATGCTTGCAAGGATAATTTTGGATAAGAAAATGATATTGCTAGTGCAAGGGATAAATGCTTTGAAATGAAGAGACCAATACATATGGACTATATGAGAAAGTGAGAGGAATAGATAAAATACAATCAAATATGTAGAAATCTATATAAATAGAGATATATAAAAATAGAAAAATGAGTTCAACTTCACACAAGATACAAATTTTATCGATATATAATTACATTAAGATATTTTCTAAATAAACACAAAATTATATAAAAATTGAACCCAATTTCTTATATACTTAATAATTTATGATGACTAAGTTTTTAGTTAAATCACTAACTTTAAAGGTCCAATTCCAACTCATTTAAAGAAGGTGGTTCTTTAGCTCTGCTATAAACATCTGCCTTTTCACTTCCTTAATAAGAAAAAAAATGACATTTCAACTTTCTTGTGTTTAAGAAAGAAATGAATGTTTACAGCTATCTTTATATCATTAGTTGAGCCTTCAATATCACCATTACATAGTGTGAATATCCTTTCTAAAAATATCTCTATCAACCCTCCACCATGTCTTTGTCTTCAGCAACTTTCGAGCTTAAAATACCAACAGACTAAGTCAATGACACTTTGAAAAGAATTCCTTATTGTCTATGTACACTAATTTCTTCGCTAGTAATTTTATAAACAATCTGTTCACTGAACCAATGCATAATGTGTAATGCCCCGCCACACAACCCTAGAGGAAGTTGTAATTCATTACTTAAACGTACCAATTTTTTTTTTTTTCAAATAACATGTAAGATGAATACACATTGCCAACAACCTCTAAGGCCATGAGACAAAGATTACTTTAAATCCCAACAATAACAAACATTAAAATAAACTGAAACATTAATCACTTAAGGAAATGAGACAACATACATTCCATTCAAGATAACTTACAACGAAGGATAAGAACCACCAAAAGATTTCAATTAACAAAATTTAAACAATAAGATTACAACACTCATTCCCCGAATGAGGTAATTCCAACCAAATGATTACATATTACAAATTCCACCTCGATAATAACTGAGGGGTAATAAAATACAATAAGAACTAAGAGAACAAGGCATGAGAAGAAACTGATTCCCACGAGCTCTCCAACTGGAAATCACGAACACATGAACATGAAGGAGAACCAACGGAAAGATGCACGCCACCCGACCACGTGGAACCCAAAGGCCCCACTCCCTCCGTGCTAGGAGATAGTAACAAGGATTTCCTAGAAAGACCATCTACCACTAGACACAGGCTAACACAAAAACTAAACTGCAAATAAGAACATAAACCACATCACTAATATTAAGGTTACAATGCTTCCAGAGTACAAAGTTGAATACAATCACTATACAAAATAAACTAACGGTACAACACCATACCAACTATTGTCATAGGAGGAGTGTCATCGCAAAGGCTGCATGGGATCTCCTGGCAAGTCTTCCTAGGTCCCGGCCCCCCTCTAGGGATATCCTGGAAACCTCAACCGACTCCCGGCCCCACATGCACACCAGAGCGGAATCGATTATCTCTCGTAAAGACAAAATAATGATCCTGCCATTCCAGGCCTTCCCGACTCATCTCAAGTCTCGTACAAGCCCTTGAGCCAATGAGCGAGGCTAATTATCTTATTAATGTTCAAAGCTACTCTCTCTCTAGTAAGTTATTTTAATTTTCACTTAATTATGTGACTCTCACATGAGTTATCCTGGAACCACTTTGGGCCCGGCGCTCGTTTGAAAGCCACTCCCCTATCGACAACACAAAACTCAACCACATGCCAAGGGTAGACAATGCACTAACACCAATCATAAATAACCAAACACCCCAACCGGTAACACATCACTACTAATGTACAAAACTGAAACCAAAGTGTGCACTACCCAAGGGTAACACAAGGTTGACTAACATAATGATGACCCACATAACGAACTGGAACACGACTTAACCCTAAATCACAAGGTCACACAACCTGTACGAAGAACCAGGTTTCCACTGATACAAGTCTCATGCACTACTCGAGAAGGACAATAACCATTCACAAGGGTAACACATCATCTCAAGAACCACAATTGGAAGACTTACATGATCAACAAGAAATGACTTAAAGTCAACAATCATATAATCACACATTCTTTAAATGCCTAAGGAAGAAATTTTGCCAAACAAAATTTTCTCATAACACGGAAACCAAGTACATAACAAAGGCTGACTCACGTATAACCACCCATACCAATAAATGAACCCGAACAGGAAGACTCTCAAAACATTCACTCTCAGTCCACAACATCAAAGGCGAACAATTAAACACTGAACACATTTTAGACAAATAGGTAAGCTATTGTTTGGATTTCCTAAATCCAGTCAAACACAGATTTCATGACTTGCATTTATCCAATCAATTGATCCCATTTCTTTTCACGACATTGAAATATTTAAAGAACGGATCATTTACTTCTAAATTTCATAACCATATTCATAATAAAAAAAACACTTTAATAATGCAGCTATCTGGTTAAAATTTAAATCAACCGTTCTCCCTAAGTTTCATGATGACATACTATAGATAAATCACTTGATTAATAAATCATTCAGGTTAGTTAATAAGTTCATCCTTTACTCTCAGTTCCGCAATCATATTCTATAATTAAACATCTTGAAAAATAAGCGTTTAGGCTAAATAATTTAGTCTTGATTTCAACTTAGCATTAAATAAATCAACTAAATCTTATCTCTACTTGAATTCAATTATATTCCAAACGAATATACCTAATAGTGAGTTAAGCATGTTGACCACTTAAGGAGTTTACACCAATAATTATATTTCGTTTTCCCAATTACATTTATTAATAAAATCACCCTTTGAAAATGAAAATACTTGATCATTTAAAATCTACCTTTTTAAATTAAAACCGTAGACTATAAGATTCAACATTTGAAATAACTCATTTGAATATAAACTCTACTTTGGCTTCGATTATGTGACCAAAAGTCATCTTAAGATAATCAAAATCAAATATAAACAAATCCAACATTTGACAATAAAGTCGCCTGATTTGAATAAGAAATTCGTTAACTCTAAGTTTCACTAACATATTCAAACTCAAGATATTTTATTAAATAATATTTAAATTAAAATCACTTAATCCATTTTGCAACATAGGATACTCAATCAACTAAAATCAATATTTCAAATAAAACATTAGATTTTCTAAACTCCACTCTTGCCTCTAATAGCACGACGATAGTCATCTTAATACATTTGAATTATGATACCCCTTAGCGCATCTATTAAAATAAAATACCAATGCAATACCCATACAATTAAATATAAAAGCACATTATCATGGTTATTTGCAAATAAATTTTCAAAGTATGTATATACCTTCATACAGAGATACTTGATTTAAATAACTATTATTTTAACAAATCATTAAAACCCCCATTAATTAAAATATATATCAAATAATTTATATATATATATTTCCATTAATCATCTTTAAAAATCCTTATGATTTAACATATAAAATAAAATATATTTTAACCTATACAAAATTTCATTTAATTTAATATATATTAAATATATTATATTTTATATAATATATAATATTAAATATTATAAATATTATATAAAATATAATATAAAATAATATTCATAAAATTTTAAATTGAAATTAAAAGTAATTTCAAAATTATATAAAAACAAATATAGGAAAAAGGGCCGAAGGGCACGCAGCCCCTGCCTGCCTGCGGGCGGCGGTGGCTATGTGTTCACACACAGCCTGCCCCCCCGCCGGGCGGCGATGGCTGTGTGTTCACACATAGCCCACCCTCCGCCGGGCAGCGATGGCTGTGGTTTCACACAGCGGACGCCTCCCTGCGGGCGGCGGTCGCGGCGACGGCGGTGGTGGTGGGGGTTGGCTCATCATCATTATGCTATAATCCATTCTCCGCCAAGCCAACCATTAACAAAATCCGTTTCCATCATTTTCTATCATTCTAAAATCAAATGCAAGTTTTCAAACAAATAACCCATGGTTTTCATTGGATTCAAACAACATTTCAAGATTTCTAAATAGCATGAAGAGAATCTATTCTATTTTCAAAATGGACAAGCAAGGATAAGAGGAACCTATTTTCTTCCTCCAAAACTTGAAGCCTTCAAACATCGAGTTCTCCAATTCCTCCATTGAATCCATCCCAAGCCAAAATATTCACCTCCTTCACAATCCAAGTAAAACCACCAAAAACATTCTCCATTCAAGTTGAAAACCCCCTCCCCTTAAAATGAACAAAAATCCCCTAAAAATAGAGTTTCCCCCAAATTATTCTCAAATTGAAATTCAAATTTTTATTTCCATTTCCAAATTCAAAAACAAATATCTTTTTCCAAAAAGTCAACTATTTCCAAAAATCTCTTTTCTACAAAATCATTGCATTTTTTGAAACATTTGAACTTTAAATAACTTAAAACAAAATTCTATTTTCCAAATAAAATGTAATACCTTTAGTTTTATTTTATTTTATTTATTTCTTTCAATAAAAATTTAAAACTTTTAACATACCAATTGAAAGAAATAGCAATCAATTCACAATTAGACAATTAGTAATAAAATAAATCCGTCAAGGTTTAGATCCATTTTATTAATTAATTCGAATTAATTAATAAAGTAAAATAGCATTCCTAGCATTACAGCCAATTGCATTTAAACCCGCGGATTAACAGCACAGCCATTGCTTGAATTTAATTAAGAGACCAAGGTGATAAAGAGGCAATATGTTTCTGGGCTGGCTACAGCAGGCGGCCTGCAGGTGACTGGTGCTGACTGTTGCAGAGCCTAGCTATTATCTCCCAATTAATTTTCGTTGGTCAATGGACACGCTCAAACCTGGAAACCAGGTGGAGTCGATGTCATGCACCTGCCAACCTGCAACAAAGAGCATGTCGAACGTGCATATATACATAATATGATCAATCACACCATGAAGAGGAAATCTCAGAATCGTAGGGCACTCGCAAGCGAGTGATACAATCCCGTCCCCTTCACCAATACAATATCACTAACTGACGCATCTAACATTAATAACACGATCAACAACATAAAACATCGTTAAATCAAATATCTTCTAAGTTAATCCAAAACATGCCATAACGTAACATCAGGATAACATCACATCGAAATATAACATCCACATTGAATAACAATTGCAATCAAAAGCAACCTAGTTCCAAAGTCAAAGCATAATCAGACACAATCATAACAGGGAGAACAATGCCGATCAAAGAGCCAAAACAGAGGGGTGTTACATAATGATTGGTGCTTTTTACTATTTCTTTGTTCTAATATATACTGCCCAATGCGTTTGCAAGGCATGTAACCTGTAACATTAGTTACTCCATAATTAATGGGTTAACTCTTGATTTTTGATTAAATCTCCACCATTCATTCAATATTTTGAGAAAGTATTTGTGAGCATAATTGTCATATTGGACAAAGACTCTTCTTGAGTTGTAATGTAGTAGAAGTTTTTCATATACATGCTGTGGAGAATTTGAAGTGGGGACAAGGGTTGCACTACAACCAAACATTCTTTTCCCTTAATGGTGATGGTCAAATAGTTGACAAATTGAAAGAGATTCTAAGCGGCGACGGTCAAATGTCCGTCAAATTTCAAACCAATTTCTTCAATGACAGTCAAATAGTCGTCAAAATTGAGTTGAAATTGAATGTTGGTAGTTAAGTGACCATTAAATTCACTTCCAAAATTTGAGTGACGACGGCCAAATGCCAATTGAATTTAATACAATACAATTCTGAGCTGTGATGGTCAAATGGCCATCAAATTTAAGACATAATTTTAATCGATGATTGTCAAATGCACGCCAAATTTAATATCTAAATTCTAATTAGTTATGATAAAATGAACGTTAGAATTTACCAACCTTTAAATTGTGACGACCAATGGGGGTCAAATTTTCACTTCAAGATGATAATGATGATCAAATGAATGTCAAATTTAGCTCACTTTGGATGTGATGGTCAAATAGACATCAAAATTAGCATAGTATTGTATAGTGATGGTCAAATGGATGTCAATTTTGAATTGTTTTTTTGACAATGACGATCAAATGAGTGCCACTTTTGAAGAAAATATTTCACGAGTGACAATCAAATGAATGCCAAATCTAAATTACAATTGAAGAAATCATGATAGATCATCCTTGTAAGGAATATTCCACTAAGAGGTTTCACCCAATTGAAAATTAGGATCCTATCACCCATCCTAAAAAATCTTGGATTGTAAGCAACAACAATGCTAACCAAAATGCAGATGAATAATAAGATTACCCTCCATGCCATCCTATGCAAGAGAGGGCCACATAGATGGGATCACATTCTCTTCTTATGATGGAATCTATCCCTTTGCTATAGAGGAGCCAAGTGGCCTTAGCTATGAGAACAACTCCTCCATTTGGGAGAAAAAATAACATCCGTATTTGGCACATGAGTCATACAACTTACAATATTCTAATGTTTGAAGTATTTATTTAACTATTTGTGCCCACATATTTGGGGCATCCTACTTGGAGTGTCATTTGGGGTCACTTTTAGTTTATATTTTGGCAATTGTAATCATGGAAGTTGCTAATGGCAACTATGAAAAATTGTAAGTGTATAAAAGTTGTTAGAAAGGAAAGAGCACAATGAGAGGGAGTTAATTGTGGACTTAGAGAAAATGATGGAGAAGTTATAGAAAAGGTAAGATAAGACTACTTGATCACCCAAGTTTGGTATTGGTAGTTTCTAATTTGTTGTCAATTAACTAAGCTTGATTTGTGCATTGAGACTTGTGCATGGATATGGATGCCTAGATTAGCTAGTAGTTTTTAGCACATGGCTTTAGAAACCATTCATGGTTTGCATTTTTTCTCATGCATATATATTGAGTGCTCTAGTTGGAGGTATTATGTGAAGGTTTTGTGGTACCATTATGTTGCTAAAAATTCTCCAACAATATATTGATTTGTATGTTTTCGTATGAAGGTTAGAGCCTAGATTTGTATTGTAAGCATTAAAGTTGTTGATAATACAATTAGTTATACTTTGGAAAATGGGTTTTTTCATAAAATAGTTTTCAAATATAATGCTATGTCAATTCTATTTTTATGAGTTGCATGTCCTTGCATGTATTGTTTTCTTATATGGAATTGTTAGATCTATGCCTCTTTGCATTGTCTTTCCTAATAGATTAGTGTAAAAATCATTTCTTCCTTCTTAACTTCCTTTCATTTGGTATCAAAGCTTAATCAACTTAGATCCTAGGTGTTATAAAAATATTTTTTAAACTAATATTGGTTTGAGTGGGAGCTATGTACATAGGAAATATTTATTTTAGGGAAGATGGTAAACACATCTAGTTTGGAGATGGAAATATTTAATGACAAAAAATTTGAGTTGCGAAATCTCAAGATGGAGGATTCAATCAAAGATAAAGATATTTGGGTTGGCATATCTAAAAAGAAACCTACTTAAATGAATCTTGATTCAAACATCAATTTATATTAGAAATGTAAGAAGCCTTATCAATATTTACTTAGCAGATTTAGTGTAGCTAGCCATCTTTGAAGAGTCCATCATAGAATGCTTTTGGAAAAAAGAGGGGGATTCTATACTAGGCAAAATCCGTAGTTAACAACTTTTTTATGGAAGACCTTGTATACTTTGAGGATAAGTGAGGGTGATTTTGTTGTTGAGCATCTTAATGCATTCAACCTGATTGTAAGCTAGTTAATTGACAACAAATTAACTAAGTTGATTGGATATGGATGCCTAGATTTTCCAAACTTAGTGATGATGATTGGAAGCATTGCTTCAAATCTTGTGCCAAGTGATGAGGTAGTGGGTGCTTTACTCTAGGAGGATATGAGGAGATGGGATTTTGAATTTTCCAAGGAAGTTTTAACTATTTGTGGAGGGTTGAGGGAGAAAATAAAAAAGGACAAAAGAAGATCTAAGTCTCTTGGTAAAAAGTCCAAGGTAAAATTCTATAACTATTGCAAGATAGGCTATTTCTGAAGAGTTCGCAAAGAGGTGAAAAAGAAGAAAAATAAAGGTGAATTTGATGACAATTATAATAAATCCTCTTAGGATGATGCAAGTGATGTGTTTGTTGCATCCTTGGCTACACATGCAAATGAGGATGCAAGGATGATTGACTTTGGAGTATCTTTCCACATGATTCCCCAATGAGAGTGGTTTGTAGATTATGAGAGTTTTGATGATGGGAAGGTGTGTATAACTGATAATTAATACCTTACTATTGTTGATTGTGAGAGAGTCAAGATAAGATTCTTTAATGGGAGGATCAAGGGTATTTCTAGAGCTTTGCACATACTTACATTTGCAAATAATTTGTTATCTATTAGTAAAATGAATGATGTAGATGCACAGGTTATCTTTGACAATAATGGGTGCAAGATGGTTTGTGGGGCTTTGGTTCTTGCAAAGAGAGCTTAGATTAGAACTCTTCTTCTTTGATGCAAGCACATATATTTAATGAAATAATCTTGAATTTTGGTAGCATCTTGAGTAGTAAGATAGAAATTCATTAGTAGTGCCACTTTATTAGCAAGTTGACACTTAAATAGTACTTAGATATATATGGTACCTAAGCACACTCTTACTTAGAGATTGAATTAATTTTTGAGAAGATAATGTTATGGTACCAACAAATGAGACATATTGGTGAGAAAGGTCTACAAATTAGAAAAAAAAAAATCTTATAGAGGAGCTTGTTGATTATTCTCTTGAGTTTGACTTGTGAGTATTAAATTTATGGAAAATAAAATCATGTTCAATTTTACTTGAGCTCTCATTAATATTCATATATTAGATGTTATTCATTATGATGTATTTGGTCCTATAGACATTTTTTTCAATCAAAATCTATTTGTTATGTATCATTTATCGATTATTATTCTAGGATGTTTTGGAAATATTTTCTGAAGATAAATTTTTGTGAAAATGGGGAGAAATTTTAGTGATTTCTTTGTGAAATTACAAGGAAAAGATATTGGAAGACCAATATTTGAAATTTTTTATGAATACATGGGCTTGGGTAGAGAAAAAATCACACAACCAATGCATAAATCCAACTCATGTCTTGCCATTTTTCTAAACATATCACCAAGAAATATTTGAATTATGATTTATTCAATGGAGTAAATCACGACTTGCCATTTTTCTAAACATATCACCACAAAACATTTAAATTAAGGGTTAAAAAAAAAACTTTCGAGAGGAGAAACAAATCAATTCACTTGTACCATCTATGTTTCTTCATATTATATATCCAACATGATTAAAGGGTCTCAACAAATTTAAAAATATGATATCAAAGAGCTATAGTTCAATTGGTGAGGATAATGGTATGTTTCTTGATTACACCATCCACAAAGATTCAAACCCCCAGAAATATGATATAAAGAATGAAGACAGAATTGTGCCCCCAATAAGTTTGGTGGATATAATTATCTCGGTCCTTGAAATATCAACATAGGCCCATGTCCTCTATAAAACAATATGATTTTTTGAATTTAAACAAATGTGTAATTGCCATAAATACATACTGTCCTTTCATTGTACTGCATTACAATTCAAGAAGAATCATCACTAACAACACGTTTTTGACATTTAATACTAAATTTATGATCAAAAACCTTTTTTGATTATTCTTGATAATTTTTGGGTTAGGGGTAGATATCTTGTCTGCGACTGTTGTTAGCAGGTATCTTACATGGCTTGCAACATTACTGGGACATACTGGAGCCTAATTTTGTGGTGAAGACAGACATGGTAGGTTGATATTTTCACACACTAACAGTGAAATGACGTTTGATATTGAAGGCTCAGCTAATGATAGGGAAAATCTACCTTATTTTGAAAGCCTGACATTGATTTCTTTCACAAACATAAGAGGGGTCAACTGTCAATTTATGTTTATATTGAAGAAGCCAATAGGCAAACAGTTACAGGAAAGCTCAGAAGAGAGCAGATAAGCAGAATAGCCATTCAAGAGCTAGTTTCCAACAAGTGAAGCAATTGGGTATGTTTGACTAAAGCATCGTACAACATGAGAGTCCAACTATATGAAGAATAACAACAAATAATATTTCAGAAGCAAAAAAGAACCAAACCCACTTATG
>VDFB02389432.1:0-69737 GCA_007258455.2 Sequoia sempervirens | reverse complement strand
ATCTCTAGGGAGAATAATGAAGAGAAAAAGAAAAGAAAAAACTACAAGATCTAAGGATTTTAGGAGTGGAGGCCATTACTCAAGCAAAGTTCGTGAATGCTTATATGCTTATGTATGCATGACTATGGAGAGTGTAAAGACATAAGGAAGTTTGCACAATTTATCAATAGGAGAAAGTCAAATGCCTTTTTCTTAAATGATCAAGTCACGGAAAGATATATCTTGCAAAAATTCTCAAAAATGAAAGATCCATATTCCCCAATACTCACCAAGGTGTTTTAAAGCAAATGATAAAATTAATCATTAGAGAATTTGGTTGAGAGGGTTAAAATTAAGAAAATAGGGTTGAAAGGGAACTAGTTTTTCAACTTCAAGAAAGTTAATCATTGTAAAACTAGATTTACAATCAATGCCTTTTTTACTATGTTTCTATTTTGCAAGCTCCAAATTAGATAAGATTCTATGTATTTTTCCCTAGGAAGCAATAGGTGAGCAAAATTAGCTTAGCCCTATTCCCTTTCAAACACTATGCCTACAAAAGGGTTTAGAGGATCTAATAATAGGATCTATGGGATGAAAAACTTGGTGCTAAGTGCAAAGCTAAAGAGTATAAGGCTTACCTTTGTAATAACATCAACATAGTCACTTAAGTGATTTATTTCCATTGCTATTTTTAGTGTTTAGATGCTAGGATATTTTACCTTTATGTTTGTCAATTACATCTCCCAAACTCTACATAAGAAGATGAACCTCATTGTAACAGTCATTTCAATATCTAATAGAACAATATTGTGTTCTACATTTGCAATATGGTATGAGAGTAGAGGATCACGTGCAAATTTGTGCAAACTAGGTTTTAATTAAAGCATGAGAAGTGAAGGTCATGTGAAAAATCACAAGATCTATAGAGATTGTGGATCATGAGTTGAAGGAAAAATCATGGGTCCAGGTTTGATCAGAAACACGAAATAGGAATCCTAGGTAGAAACGGGTAACAAATGCAGAAATTTTTATCAATCGTGGATTCACAAAAGTGTTACAAACCGTTTGCTATTTTTCAAAAAAATAAATCACAGATTTTTTAAGCTTATGATTCACAAAATTTAAATGGGATTTTTTGACACATTTCAAATGTGAAAATCATGACTTTTGAACACGTTTCAGAAACAAAAATCATCAGTTTGTAGAGGTTATGCACCAAAAAAATCGTACACATAGGCATTTGAAGGTTGAGGTTCCAAAGAAGACCTAGCCAAGGCATGCACCAACTGACATCCTTTTTTTCTAGTGATTAGGACATGAAGTTTTTGATTTTCTATTGTTCATCCTACAATTAGGGCACACAGGTAATGCTAGAAAGTTGTGGGTATTTTTGGTTTCAAATCTGTAATATCAAAAAATATAGAATTCAAAATATTTACTGAGATTTGAAATTTTCTAAAAATATTTTGGGGTATTTTGTATTTTTTTGAGAAATAGAAATTTCTTTAGATAAATATTTTGACCTCAACTTCCACACTTGGAAAGTAAAAATTAAAATGCAACTGATGCACAATAACCTGTGGGGAATAATAAATGGAAATGGGAAACCACCTACAGATGCCAATAAATTACTAAATTGGTAGAGCAAAGATGATAAATCCAAATCCATTATTGGTTGTGCTCTCTCCAATTCCAAGTTACAATCATATAGGTCTAACAAAATATCTAAGGAAATCTAAGATAATTTGAATACACTATTTGGAGTAAAAGTGGTTAATACAAAAAAATCTCTAAAGCTTTAGCTTTTCAAATTCAAGATGACTGATGAAACTACCATGTCTATCAACATATGCAATCTGAGATATCTCCTTCAACAACTAACAAAAGTCAATGCTTCAGTGGATGATGAGGATGCAAAGCTATTTTGATAAGCAATTTGTCTCCTAAATTCAACAATGTCATCATTACACTTAGTCAAGTATCTACTCAAACTTTAGAAGATATGATTCCAACTCTCCTAGTTGAATAATAATAATACACCTTTTTAAAGCTTGATATGACTTAAAATAATAGTGCTATGAAATTTCAAACAAATTGGGTAGGGGGCTTTTCTATCCTGACATCACAATCAAGAAAAATCAATTTAGATGATTTTTGATCTTGAGATCAAGTTGTCTACTTATGGAATCTTTGGAGAGAAATTTCAAATTTTCTTTCCTTAGATAAGGAACCTCGTCCATGACAACCTTAACATCTAAAGTTCTTGACCTAGGATTTCCTCCACTTTCATCAGTGCTCATGGGATTAGCAGCTCAAGTACAATGTTAAAAATCCAATGACTTGGTGGAACAACTGAAAGATGGAAAATCAAGATCGTATCATCTAGAGAGATTTTATATGTCACTTACCAAGGACATGGCATACCCAATTTGACCCTACAATCAGTGACAAGAGATATTTTATTTGAAACCATCCACATATGCTTGACTTGACCTAGAGCTACCTCAGTGAAGTATCGTATTCCTTATTCCCATGAGTAATATCAACTAAGGATCTAATAATTTTAAGTACATTTGTTGCAAAAACCAACTTACTAAGTCTATTTCATCAATAATCATTCGTGTACAATTATATTTCATTTCTCAAAAGTTCATACATTCAATTAAGCACAATAGCCAAATTGGCTAAAGATAATTAATTTTCCTAGTCAAACAACAAAAGTAATCTATCCTATAGTCTTCTATCAGTCAACAGTGCAATTATGGTCAATGATAGACTTAAGAAGTCAAAATTGTCAACAATCAATAGTTAACTGGTCCATCAGTCAGCAGTACAATTATACTCAATGCTACACTTATCTTAGAGAAAGACTTTCAATATGTTAGCACTAAAGATAAGAAGCAATTATTGTTATAGTCAGTTCATTCATAGGAGCACCCAGTTGTCTGACAGTTTACTCTTTTTCTGATGTTTGATGTGAATATTGCAAGAATTTGCAAGACCAATGTTATGTTTGTCAATTGCTACAACTTTTGAAGGTTCGTCTAAGGAGTTGGAGTGCTCTATAGAAACACAAGCTGATAATTTGACAGCTTCAAATTCAGTTGATACAGAACAAATAGATTTTTCTAAAAGGTAGGATCTTACTCTTACTCTCAATCTGAACTATAGGATATAAGTTTGCTTCAAATAACCTTAGAACAAAGGGTTAGTTGACAAGGAAGAGGATATGCAAACAATTAAACTTATAGCAAAAATCAGTTAGCAACAAGTCAATATCAAATTGAAATTAAGAAACGTGCTCAAATTCTAAGCCAGGAAATGTTGGAATTTCTAATCCTGAGACAGATCAGACGTAGATCTCTTGGATATGGGAACATTTACTGCTCCTGCACCCAGCTAACTTAAATTATTTTTTGAAGGTCAAATCTTTGATGCCAGTTGCAAATCTTAAATGTTGATTTTATGTGAACTAAATAGAGTTAGGTGAGTTTGAATTTGAAGTGAGTGGAAATGTTTTTAGAGAAGATAGCAGGAATTAAAAAATAGAAGAATGACTTGGGGGAGAGGACCCAATACTTGAGCATGTTTCAATAGTTGTCATAGTAGTTGTTTATATAATGCCCAATAGTTGTGATAGTAGTTGTTTATATAATGACCAATAGTTGTGACATGACCACCCATAATTAAACAAAATGTTTTCCTTTGATCTAAAAAGAAACCAATCATGTAATGCCACATCAATTCTCAAATACCCATGATGTGAATGCACAAGTATTGGTCAACTACACCATGACAAAAATCATGTTGATGTGGCATCATATTTGCTGGTGTGGCCCTGAAATGAAAGCTAAAAGCAGGGGACTTTCCAAGTAAGCTGCTGTAAAAAATTGAGAGTCATTTCAAATTTCCACATAGGATAATTAGAAGCACAAAGTTAGGTTGCTCAACTACTAGATCCTCTCCCCTAATTGTAGTTTTTCAGCTGGGAAGAACATAAGTTGCAGTAGCAAAGTGTCAGAGAAGAAAAGTGGAAGATAACAAAGTAGAGGCTCTGTAGTTTGTACTAATTTTCTAAATGTAAACCTTTTTGGATATATGGTAATACAAATTTTGTTTTATTCTCTTCCTTCTAGTTCTTTGTTAGTGTGTTGTTCCCTACAAAGTCTTAACAGAGCTACTATAGTTCTTTTTTATATCTTTTCAACAAGAAAAGTATACAACATGGAACAGATTAAACTGGTACTTCACTCTAAATTTATCTATAATAATCAGTTAACTTATATAGGTCAAGAGCATTGACGAAGTTAGTTCAAGTGGATTTCAAAGGTAGTAACAATTTTGAATTTTCTTGTGAAAAAATGCTGTTGTTAATTGGAAGGAGAGGCGTTGCAGTCATGAAGCAAAGGATTAGCTCAATATCTAGGCATGAAAGTATAGTAAATTTTTTTTGAAGAAAATGACCAAAAGTAAACATAATTGTTTAAGTCGATAAGCGATATAGTAAAGGAAATTATCCTCTTTTCTGCTACAAAGTTTATAAACACACATAGACAACTTTCCTATATCTAAACATCTAAACCATTTGAGAAAGAAGCATCTTGATCAAGGAGACAAAATAAAAAATATGGATACCCAATACAAGGTGTTTGGCCCGTTCAAAGTGAAGTGAATCCTGCCTATGTGAAGCTTTGAGTGAAAAGGTTTTTCTAAACAGTCTTAACCACAAGAATTTTGAGTCCATTTATTGATACGGGAAAGTCCAAAGCTAAATAGGGATGTATCCTTGGACTTGGAAAATGAGAAAGAATATATGTATACACACACACACACACACTGTATTTACATGTGAATTTACAAGGGAAAATATCCCAAGCCATGGCAAGTGGCTTACCGCAAGAATCTGCACAAATTGTGTCCTACTATCAATGATGCCAATGAGAAAAAATGGCCAGAAATCGCTTGAAACCCTACCACCGGGGCTTTTTGTAAGGTGCAAGAAACCCATGATTCTCCAAGAGTTGTTGCTTCAGGCTATTAACAATAAACAAAAAGTAGGTCTAAGAATGGTGGAAATTAGAGCTACTAGACTTTGGCTTCAGTTTGAGACAAGATTTTACTAGAAATGAAAATATGAATTGACTCATTATGTGAAATCAATTTAGGGTTGATGTCGACTACCTCAACATTCATTACTTTGATTTTTGGGACAAATATTTTGCAGAAATATTCCTTCTTTCCACCTGCGCATAGATTGAGGCAGCAATGGAGGCAGATTGGATTTGCATTTAATGTTGCCCAACACAACCCATGTCACCCACCTGAGTCTTTAAGGTAGGTGTTGTCATGTGCATAACAGACCGGCGACTTAACAGTCAGCAACCATAAATTGAACGACCTAAGTAAATGCTCAACCATCTATGGCAAGTGGAGAAGCTCAATACCAGCAATGAAGAGTTTGGAAAAATGATGAACGACTGCAGGGCATTTCATTGTATTTTTGAGCCTCTAGACCAATCTACACCGTGGGGCATGAAAATGGCTTGCAAAAACTAAGTGTGGGGACACCTTTCGTGTAATGAGGGAAAAAGGAAAATGCATGTCGAATGAGGGAGGGAAAATGAAAGGAGGGATTGAAAAATGAAGGAGAAGAGGGTAATAAACTAGCTATTGCACTTTAGGTGTGCAATTGGGTACACCGAATATTTGTGTGTCATTTTTATAAATTATTTTTTTAAGTTAAATTATATATATAATAAGTAAAATCATTCAATGTATAAACTTTATAAAATATTTTCAATTTTTCACTTTTTAATTCTTTTTATTTTTATAAATAATTATTTAAAAGTTAAAAAAATATATCTACTACAAAATATAAATATGAAAGATAATATAACTTTTTATCTTGTGACCACTAATTAATTAAGAAAATTTAAGAATTTTTATAAACATAATTTTTTAAAACTTAAAGCATATATTAAACTATACTATATCAATAGAAATTGCTAACCAAGAAACATAGGCCTTTTTATTTCCTCATGAGAGAAATTGTATTTGCATTTATGTTTATTTGTTGATGAGGGAAGAGAAGATATTTTAGGGTTTTGTTTTGCTCTGCTATGCTCTATTAACCACATAAAGATGGAGATGAAGATCTGATGCACAACTTTAAATGGATATGCCCCCTCTTTAAACATGTAACTTCTCCTCATTCTACAAAACAATACAAAACCTCATCTCACCACACATGCAAACAGGAGAAATCCCCTCCTCACATCACACACAAATTTAATGTTCTGCACTTCACTCAATACATTAATGCCCTCTATAAATTGGGAAACACAAACAAGGCGTGGGACCTTTTACATTTAGCCATAATTGAATGCCTTCCTCTCGATGTCGTAACCTTCACTGTGCTTTTAAATGGCCTTGGTAACTCTACTGATCTATGTAGAATCAACTCCCTTCTTGTTGAAATGAAAGAGATGGAAATACATCCAAATGTTATCACTTATAACACTCTCATAAAGACTCTATGTAAAGGGGATCACATTGAGGAAGCACTTGGTATTTTGCATAGAATGGGGCACGCACATTGTTTTCTTGATATTGTTACATACAACACCCTAATTGATGGGATCTACAAAAGAGGCAGAGTAGATGAAGCTCTTGTTTTATTTGCCAAGATGATACAATCTGGCATTTTGCCTAATATTATTGTGTGCAATACACTAATTAATGGTCTCTGCAAGGTGGGCAAGGAAGATGAAGCTCTAAGGTTGGTAGCTAGAATGAAACTTAGTCACTTCTCTCCAAATATTGTTACATACAACACTCTAATTGATGGTCTAAATCACTAACTTGATATGAAACTTGTAGTTTTACTGTGGCTATTCCAGTAACTATACTTTTTATGATGAAAAATAGGACCTTGATAACTTGAAGGAGGAACTTCGATAGATAGTGCAATGAAGGAACTTCAAACAAGTGTTATGTTTGACCAGAAATAGTCTCACGCTGACATACAAACTTTTTTACACGGTTATGTATAAAGGCTAGAAAAATCATGTCTCTAGCTCAAATATCTACTATCTCTAAAACCTGTCGATATTCAATGCAACACCATTATGACTAGATAGTCAGAACATAAAGATTCATTATGGCAACTAGCCTGCGTATATCCCCTGACCACAACAAACTGCATTTAAGATTTAATCTGACCAAACAAACCAATGGGAAGGATCAGTTTGTTCATCAACGAAGACTTCTTAGAAAATATGTACCATTGAATGCAAAATTTAGGTTGGGGCTTTCAAATTGGATATGCCTTCGGCGTAAAAAAATTATTTTAAAAAAGTATTTTTTTATCGTCTTAATTTAAGACAATTAGAAAATTTAAAATATAATTTAAACATAAAATATTTATTTAAGATAAAATTAATATTTTGTCTTATTTAATGTCTTAAAATCCCCTTATGTGTAGTAGTGGTAGGGAGGAATTGTAGTTTGATGTTAAAGATGATGCAATTTGTCACATAACTAACCTGAAGATTCTACCCAAATTATGTTATACTGTTAGTGGTTTTTGCTGCTTTTCGCTCGCTATTGGTTTCCACTCCTCCAAACTCTTCCTCGCTGGTATTGACCTTTCACTTGTCCAATTTTATGAGCTGCAGGCTAAAAATAAAATATCGTCAGGGTTTTAGGGTATGCTTATTAAAACTCAATAAATAGTAAAAAGAGGGGAAAAATAAAGCCCTCATTTGAAAAACCTTTGAGCAGACGATAAGCCTAGGTTTTAAGTTTACACAATAAGTATTTTTGGTGCACCAAGCAACCTATGCGGCCAAATGGCCCACTTAGGTAGGGGTTCCATGAGGGGGGCTTAATCTCTATGGATTATGATCAAATTCAAAAGAAAAAAGAATAGAGGAGTAATGCTCATTTATTTAGTCATTTTTATTTGTCTAATATTAGTCATTTATTTAGTCATTTAGTTGTGAGTAAACCCGATGACCAAATTAGTCACTTATAATTGACCAAATTAGTCATTTAATTTTCAAAAACTACTAATGTTAGTCACGTGACTAGAATTTTTAGTCATGTGACTAAAAGTTTTAGTCACCTAGTCATTTATTTGCCAAATTCTACTAGTGAATGGTATAGTGCCTTAACCTCTTCAACACATCCTTCTGCATCCTTCAACAATTCAAAGAACTTTTTATGTTCTATGGCACATTTCTCTATCATCTCCAACATTCTTTTTTCAATGATACTCTTCTAAACTTATTTCTCAGCTCCCTCCTTTAGTTTAGACACATATATTTTGAAGAAATCAATTAACAATTTGAAATTTTCCATACCAGATATTGTTGTGTCAATTTTTGATCTAGGTGTGACTCTTGAATTATATTAACTACTTCATCCATTAATTATTTTCTCCTTTGATGTGATTCAATGATATTGTTCCTTTGAGATGCATGAAACAAGTATCCTAGTTGCAGCTTGTGGATGGGAGATATCTTGTCCAAATCCATATTTCCTTGTTGCATCAAAAAATTTAGTAATTGGGATGATACAACATGTTGAAATTTGGGTTGCATGCTCAAAATATTCTTCAAGGAATCCCTAGAGGATCCAAAAGATTCACCAAAAGCCTTAGCAACTTCCATAGAATTTACCTTGTCCTTTGCAACCTTTCTAAAGTCAACTGATTTGTCTTTTTCTACATCTTTGGATGCATCCTTATTCTTGTCTTCATCTTCATCCATGTGCTCTTCTTCCTTTTCCTCATCAACCTTTTCTTCTTCATTCTCTACATCATCATTTTTTTTGCGTTCTCTTCCCCAATAGTATTTTCAATATTTACCGGAGGAGTAACTTCATCATTTTGTACAAGAGGAGGAGTGGTGACATTTTCATTTGCAACTTCTTCTTTGATCATTGCATCTTCATCATTTTCTTTCACCATGTCCTCCACTTCTGGAGGAGTGCTATCTTATGCAACTTCCTCATTTATATCTTGCTCATGTTGAGCATCATTTGTATGCAATTCTTCCTCTTTATTTTTGTTTTGGAGCATTGATTTCAACATTCATCTCTTCCTCAACCACCAGAGTCAGTCCTAACTTCTATACAATATCCTCTACTTTATCATTGCTCTCTTTTTTAATTCTTTCTAGATCACCTTTGTCTTTTCCTATAAGGGTTCTAACTCTTTGTTTGGTTTTCAAGTCCTTACTATATATATTAGCCAATGTGGCTCTGTCCTCTTCAAAAAGTGGAGCACCATCTCATTCCAAGGCATCATCCTTAAGCTTCTCATGTTATTGTATTGCCTCTTGTCTTCTTTTCATCAAAATATTCCATCTCATCAGGAATATCCTTCTTGATATTTCACATTTCAACTTCCAATACAACAATATACTTAATTATGGCTTCAATGATGGTGGCCTTATCTGTAGTGGTCCTCCATTGTACCTTTCAAGATTCTGCATAAGTGTTATTGAGTTTTCAGTGTTTAACGTGTTATTGAATCTCGAGGTGCAATTAATATTTTAATGGATTGATATAATCAATTTATTAAATTAAAAATTGCTTATGAAATAATTTAAGTGAAATTAGAATTAAGTAACATTTATAGGTCAATTTGGTGAAATGATATGTATACGGTTATCATTAAATAGTTAAATTATTTTGCTTTATAAAAATATATTTAATTTATTATCTAGTGGGGATAATTATTAAATACGATAAAATAATATAATTTGAATTAAATTTTGAAGATAAGATTTCGATTGGATAAAAGTCAAGTGCAAAATAGAAAGCATTATGAATTTTAAATAAATGAGAAAGATATACTTTCAAACTGATTTGTTATAAGCAAGAAAAGGATTAAAAAGTTGCTTGCAAAGTAATTTAACAAATTTAGAATTTTATAATGACAATAATTACATAAATCAATTCAATAAAAAAGATAAGTTTTAAAACTGAAGTTACTTTAGATGGAAATAGAAAAGACGGAAAAAGCTAAAAGCATGCACATGCACAGCTTGAAACTGGAGTTAAAACCAATGAAAGATCATCATTTATTAGAATTCACATTGATGAGAGACAAATTTATTAGATTTAAACCAATGAAAGATCATCATTTTATAAAATTCCTACCCCAATGCCTTCCCTCTTTCCTGGCGCGACTTCTCTCATC
This sequence comes from Sequoia sempervirens, assembly GCA_007258455.2. Lineage (NCBI taxonomy): Eukaryota > Viridiplantae > Streptophyta > Pinopsida > Cupressales > Cupressaceae > Sequoia > Sequoia sempervirens. Next base: position 59,548 of record VDFB02389432.1, on the reverse strand, counting down.
CACATAACTGCTTTTCATTTGCTTCTTTTTGAGAATACCTGCGTAGTCTGGCCATAAATCTGGAATTTGAAATTTATTTAGTGAGAAACCAGAATATGTATGCTTTCACTGCTTGGTGTCTCACCTAGGGGGATTGATGGTTTGTTTGAAGAAAATTGTGCATCAAACTTCTTCCTTTTAGCAGCGAGTTTATGATTTTATGAATGTTGGAATTGGCCTAGATCTTCCTCTTGTGGTGCATCGATATTTTGTAGTCGGCAACATTTGAACATAGAAAGGTGTAGACGTTTAAATAAACTCCCTGTTACCGTTAGTAACTTGTCACAATCGTCACACTTGAATATGGTAGGGTGTATTAATTTCAATAACCTGTTACAAAATTTAGTGTTAGATTTGAGGAGGAAATACTTCTAACTTGCAGAGGTGTCGATGGTATTATGTGAGTCTACCACTACCTGTTATTGATAGTGTCAAATACACCTATAACTACCACTTTAGTAATATTTCCTTTTAATCACTTCTTATCTGACAAATCATCTTTTTGTAATTGGTAGTGAATACTTTACATGATAATTAGTGAATTTTGATATGGATTTTTTAATCCAATTTGTGTTAAATTCTTCTATTAAGTAATAGCCTCAATAATATAATTAAGATTTTTGATCATGCAATTAGATCTTTTATTATTATTTGTTATTTGTTTTAAATGTAGAAAAAAAAAAAACATCTACTTTTATTTGTAAATGTAGTTAATGTTTAAAAGTTATTTGAAAATTATTGTTATATTAATTTCTTTTCTTAAGGTTAGTAAGTATTTAAATTATATTCAATTTTATCAAGTTTGAATTTAAAGAAATTTTATTATTAAGAAATATATGAAAGTAATTAGTTATAATTGTGTGATTAGAGTTGAAAGGTGTATTTTAGTTTTGATTTTAAATTAGAAATATATTTATGTCTTGATTTAATATAATGGTTCAAATTGTAATTTGGAAACAATAGTGGCGTTATGATTATGTGGTTTGTTAAATGGTTGTAGTGGTTAAATTATTTTGATTAAATTGTTGATTGTTTGTTTTTTTTGGAGGATATGTTTGGAATATGATTTGAATGGTGGTCTTGTGGTAATTATATAATAGTTGAGGTTCTTATTCGTGAGTTCATCTATAATTTTTATCATGGTTGTCAAGTATGACTTGTTAGTGAAAAGGACAATGTAAATAAATGAAGATAGACAATCTCCTGAAAGTTGTTTCCCTTATACTCTTTTTACCATTGATTCACAAGTCCTTCATATGGATAGGTACTTAGAAATCTCGTGAGTATGAATGATTTGATTATTCGAGTGGTTTGGTTTTTGAATTGAGAATGTGAGTTGTTAATGGCTACATGTTGTCATGTCTACTGAATTCAAATGCTGAAGGTAATTTGTGTTTCAACTATAAGGGTATCTTGAGAGAAGAAAATTGAGGTCTCCCTTAGATGCCCAGATGGTTGTTTCTAGATTTGGATTTGATTTGGAACTTAAGTTGATCTTGATTAACTATGGTTGATTTGATGTTTTGTTGTGTTGATTGTTTTGGGTTGATTTTTAAGTTGAGTTGAGAATCGGTTGACGACTTTTATTTTGTGGTTGGTTGAATATTGAGAGTATTTTGGTTTATTGTGTTTGAGTTTGAATTGAGTTAATTTTGTTTATAGTTTAAAGGAGGGAGCTATTTGTATCATATGATTAAGGAAATCTTCTAGAGGCATTGAGAAAAGTTGTGTTGTGAGAATTTCACTGATTTGAACTTGGCCAAAATTTTGTTAGTAATTGTGATTTTGAGTTCAAGCTTGGGTTATACCATTTCTATGGGTGATGTTTCATATGATTTTTGTGAGATGGTTTTGCCTCGCGAATGTTCCATTTGTTGGTTCAGTGTTCTTGTGGTACAACCCCTTGGATTTTGGTTTATGTCTTGGGTCTCTAGGGAGAGTGGCTCTTCATGGGGGCCGACGCCTCAAAAGGAGGAAGGGCCAAGATAACCCACACAAGAGTTAGATTAAAAAGTGAAAAATTAATTAAAGAATTAGGGGGATGGGTAGTAATAACATTAATAAGATAAATATGGATGCCTTGTCTATCCATTAGGGCTTTCACAAACTAATGGTGAACTGAGAAGGTCGTGGTTGGCAAGGTCATTACGTCATCCTCATGAGAGGTTAACGGCTCCACATGAGTCACCCTATGGGGTTGGCGCCTCAGGTAGGAGGAAGGGTCAGGATAACCATAGATGGGGGCTGACATCTTAGGCAGTCAGGATTGAGCCGACACTTTGAGGAAGTGCCAGGATAACCCATGTAGGACTATGCGATGACACTCTCCCCTAATACCCCTTATGATTTTTATCTTTGCAAGCCTCTGGAAGTGGTCTATTGATATTATGACTTGAGATTTATTGATAATATGTTTTGTGACTTATTGTTGTTATGATCCGAAAGTGGTTTATTGTTGTTATAGCGATTTATTGATGTTATGATATTTGATGTATTGTTACTATATTTTTGAATTGAATCACTGTTATGAAGTGATTTATTTTCATCATGTTTGGATGTCATGTTTTCTGGTCATAGTTTATTTATTTTGTGACTATCCATGGGTTTCATGTTACTCTTGTATGACGTTGAGTCTTGTGGTTCCTTGTTTGGATGTTCTTGGTTGAGGTCTCTTTCTTTCCATCTCCTTAGCATGGGGGGTGGGTCTTCGGACCCACGTGGTCGAGTGGAACGTGCTAAGCACCCCATTGGGTCCCTAGTTGAGGATCGAGAGGTGTGGATTGGTGCCAGTTGCAAAAACTCTAGAGTTGTATCCGTCTTGGAGCTAGTTATGATATTTTGTATTCTGCTGCTCAGTTGTATCATTCTATCTTGTTGTATGGATTCCCATTCATGTTGGGGAACACTATTGGATTGTTGTTACTCTTGAACATTAATTTTTTTTCAATGATAAACCTTGTGTGGCTTTTGATCCATGGGAGGTGTTATTCGATATGTTGTATCTGTGGAAAGATGTACCTTGAGTTTATATGATGATTGAGAGTTTATCATTAGGAATTTTGAGTTAATCATGTATATGTTGTTTATATGTATGTGGATGGTTTCTTATTAATGATTTGTCATGTATGTGTTACATTGGTTCATGTTTACTTTGTTATGGATTATATCTTTGGTTTTCCTTCTTTATCATTGTTGTGTGGATTTAAGTTTTGTAGTGACTCCTTCTGTACCCCTATGGACGTAAATTTTAATAGATTTGATCAAGTTTTATGACTTATGAATTAATATGCATCTCATGTATGTTTAGATTTACTTAAAAAAATAAAAAAATGTGTGGTAATTGTTGTGTTAGTTGTCCTTTGGGGTTCACATGATGAGGCATTACATTATCCACCTCATCCAAATCCTTGTATAAAGTTGCAATTTTTGCTAACATTTCATTTCACAAAATACTATTAAATAGCACCTCAAGTTTCATTAGGGAGTGAGGCCTTACTAGTTCAACTTGTGTTTGCATAATCATAGCCATCATTGTACCTATACTTAACTATCACCCATACAAGATTCCAAGTCTCCACTCGTGTCAAACCATGACCTCAAAATTGAAGACATGTGTACCTATAACCATTAAATTCCAACTCTGAAAAAAACTTGTAAACCTATACCAGGAAGCACCAAACTAATAATTAGTTGTTCTATCATAAATATCATATAAAAAAATGTACTCTCTCAAGGTTTTTCCTCTTGACTTGTTTGGATTCCCACACAATCACACCCCGAATCTTAGGCTCCTACAAGAGATAAATCAATTACCAAACTCATCCAACACCACAAATTGATAATATGATTGAACCACTATGTAGTACATTGCAAATTCTCTCCAACGCCTCTTCAAAATCAAAAATATGATTTGGTATGCAAAAGTTATGCTCAAAATTGTGAAACTAAGAACATATGACTTCCAGGCCCCAAAAATTAATGAAAACAACAAAAGAATGGAACCAAATCTATACCACTGTATAGTTCTCAGAACCAGATTTCCAATGAGTATAAGAAGTCAAAAATCTAACATCTTGAGTGAAAGTTATGTAAGTTTGAAAAAATGTCTGATTTGGCTATATGGCAACACTTAGATGGACCCACTCCAAAACAAAAACAAATATTAAATTCCTTTAAAAAGTGACAAAAAATTTCATTTAATATTTTAAATATTAATGTGTATGGAAGGGGGTGGGTAGTTAAAACTAATTTCATTTAATTTGATTTTTAAAATGTTGAAGCCTTTTAAACCTTATAACATCTTTCTTAAATCTTTTAACAAAGTCTTTTAAATTCTCAAGAGGCCAACATGTTTATCAAGTGACGGTTAAACATGGGCTGAAGTACTTTGACATGAGAACTCCAACATGACAGGGAGAGGGTACGTTGTACGGGGTCTTCGGACCTTGACCCCCTAGTTATTATTATTATTATTTTTATTTTTCAATAAGATTTTATAGGGTATTTTTAATATATATATATATTTTTGATTTATTTTACAAGGTAATTTTTCAATTGATGGAATTTTTGTTTTTTAATATTTTAATTTATGAAGACCAAATTTGACGATTGTATGACTAAAAAATGGGGTAGGGCTATTTTTTCTTTTTTTTGCATTTTTCATAGTAATAGAAATAGGTCAAACTTTATATCAATATTCATCTCTTAGCCAACCTGAATCCAACCATGAGGTCCATTTTGTCTTAGGAGGTCATTTACAAAATTTCCCCCACAAAACCCTCATTTGAATGCACAACCAAAAAACTCTTTTTAACTCAATATTTCTCACACCCCAAATCTGCAAACAACCCATTATAACAACAAACCAAAAACCCTTAGATATATAATAAACAACCTGTAAAACCCTTATATCTTACCATGTATTTCATTCTCTCATGCAAAACATAGATTCAAAATCAAACATAATTTTTCAATCTAGGGTTATACAACCACAACCATAGCTCTAATACCACTTGTAAGGAAACTTGCAACCATATAATGATAATTTCCACATAACCCAAAATACAAATTTATGTAAATAAGTACTCAGAATCCATGTACAAGAGAATAGACAACATACCCAACAAAGATGACACAAGATATACCCTCAGAAAACCCTCAAGAGGGAAAATTCCATCCTCTAAAAGAATCCATACTCAATCATATTATTCAACAATAAAGCCATACAAGAGTTACAAAGAACACTTTTGAAGCATCAAGTCCTTCAATGCATCCTCATATGTCCAAGCATGAATCCACACATCACATGTCATGCTTCACATATGCACTCCTCAAAAAGACTCAATAATGACATCCAAACCACTCAGCCAACCTTAACCACTAAACATGTGCTTGCTTTTATAGATACAAGCTCACAAAAAATACAACCAGTGGTAAGAAAAAACCATGTGAATAAAAAACCACTAACCCCTTATTTAATATTGGGTACTAAGACTTCACTTTATATAATATTTTTGGGTTAGTGCATGATCATGGGGGTCCAAACTAGGCCCCTAAGTGGTAATGAAATTTCAGAAAAGTAGAGTTAGAAAACTTGACATAAAAATTTGAATAGGTTATTAACATAATTTGAAAAATATGTAAAGAAAAAAACTTGTAGAAAATTGAATTTAGTTTCTAGGCTACTAGTCTTTTTTTGGAAAAAAGTAAATCTATTTTGCAAAAAAATAAAATTTCAATGCAGTGGTACTAAATTTTCAAGAAAACGATAAAAAACGAGTGTACGTCTGACCACCCTAAGTACAAGAAAAAATAATATTTTGTTCTGAAACTTTCAATATATGTAGAGGACACATGCCTAGATGTTCCTAATTTTTTTTTGTAATTTTTTTGCATGTAAATAATTAGTTATGATTATTTTATTAAAACATTAAAAATTATTAAAATGTGTTTGTTTGACCACCATAACTTGGTCAAAAATTTATGAACTTCACTTTTTTTTTTGTCTTATAGTATGTGAATCATAGAATGTGACAACTTTTAGATTCAAAAAATGTGAAATAGTTTGAAAGTTATAGAAATTTTTTAATCAACCTATCAATCAAGACTTTAGTCATAATGTATGTATAAAATCAATAATAATTATTTATTAAATTCAAAATAAGGCATATCTTATATTGGTGGAAAGCTGGCAATTTTTTATATAAACCCTTTTCATTTCATCAAATTCAGATATAAAAAAGTTATTAGCCACAAGGGAAAACTTTTCAAAACTAAGGAAATTTTGTAAACACAATTTTTGAATTGACTTTCTAGGTTTGGCTATCTTGAACTAGATCTTGATCCAAATCCCGAGCCTACTGATTTTTTTAGAAAGAAATGGATATTCGTTACTTGCATTATTTATAATAAATAATATTTAATATATTAATATATACTAATATACTAATATATAACATATTACATAATATGTATTATATATTATATACTACATATATTTTATATAGTATATATTAAATATTATGTAATGTATATTAATATATATTATATAATATATATAATATACTACATTATAATATATATATATATATATATATATAGTGAGATAGAGAGGGGGTGTGACAAATAGAGGGAGGGAGAGAAGAGAGAGAGGAGTGGGAGAAACCAGAGAGAGAGAGAGAGAGAGAGAGAGAGAGAGAGAGAGACTTGAGAGGTAGATGGAGAGTGGGAGATACCAGAGAGAAAGTGAGAGAGACTTGAGAGAAAGAGCAAAGAGAAGCACAACCATGCCTAGCATAAACCCACCAATACAGATGTATTAGAACTATCAATTTGGTTGCATGAGGAGAATAATGAAAATTACACCCCTTTCCAACTTTACATTGCATGCATTTGACCCTTTTTCATCAACTAAAAACTCAACACCATGGGAAAACACCTTAAAGATATAAAAAAATGAGAGAGATTATTGTTGCCTGATTTTTACTTACGGGCTCAATCAGGCAGGTGTCTATTTTTTCAAGTATTCAAGGGGGCTAGATGAATTGAATTTTTCCTCAAGTCGCCAAGACATCTGTGTCTGGTGTGAGGTTTTTCTGATCAACTGGGGTCTCATCGAAAGAATGGAACTCTAGGCGTAATGGAGCTCTTTCCGAAAGGTTTTGGGCTCGTCAAAATGTCTCACCGACAAGTGGTGGTCTCCCCAAAAGAAGGTTTGAGCAAGTTGAGAGATGAAGGCTTCGGTGTGAAGTCTTGCCGATAGTCAAAGTCTCGCCGAAACAGAATTCCTTTAGTGTAATGTGGTGGCTTCGATGAAAGGTCCTATCGACAGACAAAAGTCTCACTGACAATTTTCACAAGGCCATTGGTGGGGAGAAAAAATATTACCTTCAGCAAAAGGTTTTTCTGAAGACGAAAAGTCTCGCCAAGGGTTCATGGTTCGGCATAACGTCTTGTTGATTGCTGAGGTCTCGGTGACAGGGGCTACTGAAGGAGTAAAGTCTCACCAACAAGGTGGACTCTTGCCGAAGTGAAACGACATTAGGGAAAGATTTGAGGCCGACGAAATATCTCACCGACCGAGTGAAGTCTCCCCGACAAGAAAGGTCTCGGCAAAGGAAAGGAGCTCGACGATTAAAGGTCTCACCGATCGAGCAAAGTCTCCTCGAATGAAATAAGCTCTTACCGAAACAAGGTAGCTTCAACAAGAAGTCTTACTAACCTAATAGGGTCTTGTTGAAATGAGGCGAGCTTGGGGAAGAGGACCCTTGTTGACTATGAGTCCTGCCGACACATGGTGGTCTCACTAAAAGGTTTTTCCTTCGGCATAAAGTCTGGCTGAATGAGGGATGTCCTGTCGACAGAGGGGTACCTTTGGTATAATATTTTGAGTTCAGGGAGAAGTCTCCTCGACCCGATAGTCTCACTGACCATTGTGCACAAGTGGTCTAAGCTCGCCAAAATGTTTCGAGCTTAGCGAGATGTCTTGCCGATGCTTGTTTGTCTCATTGAAGGTTATGACATCGATATAACGTCTAGCCAATAGGGCGAGGTCTCGCCGAAGGAAGTTACATTCACTGATAGAAGGCTCGGTCAGTGTAACGTCTCACTGACTGAATGGTGTCTTGTTGAGAGGAAAGAATCTATGCTCGGGGAAATAGATTTGCTCAGGGTGATGTCCTACCAATTGCTGGAGGTTTCGGTGAAATGAAATGGCCTCGGTGAAACGTCCCGCTGACCTGGTGGTGTCTTGCCGATAGCGATAGGTCCACTGTAGACTTCGATGAGAACTCTTGCCGAATGCAGATATTTGGGCGATGAAATGACAATATCAGTATAACTTCTGAGGACTCACCATGATGTCTGGCCGATAGTGATGGTCTAGGCGACAATGTTGGATATCGATAGGACTCTGGCCACTCGATATGAACTCTTGCCAATGGTTGTGAGCTATGTCGATAATTGCTAAAGGGCATAATTGCATCGGGGAGACACGACTAGTGTCTCACCGACATGCAATTCTGATGAAGCAACCTTTGACCATCTGGAAATCTACGTGGCATGAGTTCAACCAATCAGAAGGAGCTAAAGATGGACCATGGGCAGTTTGATTATTGTGACTATTCCTGTGAGGAAGATCAGCAGAGTGCAAGCGGCATGGACCTGCTCTGAGATCAAAAGTGATGGAGCAGCTTAGGGAAGCAATGGTGTGGAGATCTAATGGGAAAATATGATGCTGTTTCTAGAAGAGGTCAACTTGTGGAAGGGTCTAGAATAGGAGAAGAACAAAAAAGATGAGACCGCAAGGATAGCTGGGATGTCGATTGGCAGGAGTGGATTGACATTTATGATAGCACTCAGAAACATTCAAAGCAGCCCTAATGGAAGTTCGAGGGTGGACACAGGGCCAAAATTTAATGCGATTGTTGCAAAAATTCAAGGAGGCCATTCCTTGAGCGACCCTTTACCAACATGGACAGCAGGGATACACTTGAATGCAACATTAACTTCATTAAAAAGATCTAGGGGTAGATCTTTTTGGAGACTGATATTTTGGTAAGCCCTAGGGCTGAGATTTTTCTATATAGGGAAGTTTTTGCCTCTTTGTAAGGGAGTTCTTATTCTTTTTCAGAAGTTTATGAATTTTGCAGTCCTTTCTCAGATTAGCACACTTTTGTGACTCATTTGGAGCATAATATATAGAGTTTACCTTGCTCACTGTTGATGATTCAAATTACCATCTTGTTCTTGCAAAGTGTTGTGCATTTTAGGTTAATGATCAAGTTATTTTGTGAATTTCTTCTATTCCCTTATAACTTTATCTTTTTTTTTCATGCCTTCCTTTGCAAAAGTATCATTATATAAATCACAAACTGTGTTTACATAATCACACATGGATTCTAATATGTGAAAATATTTTCCTTTCTTGAAAAAGTGTGTGAATGAAACCTGTTTGTGATACATTAATGCAAAGCTTACCGAAATTTGATGTGTAATCTTATGTTCATTGTCAATTTTCAAGTGTAAATCAAAGTATTCCATTGCTCTTATCTGTTTGGTGTATCACCATAGGGTTTAGTTTTATTTTTATGCACTCCTTCTCCCTTTCCCTTTACAGAATCATTAGTTTAGGTGATAACAAAGGAAGCCGGCCTTCTCCGGAGGTTGACCTCTATCTACAAGTAACCGACAACTTTAGAGGTCTTCCCATGTTACACTGAGGTGTTGAACATCAAGTTCAATAGTGTGCAATTCCAGGTGATAACAGTTTCTGGCACGCCCGGTGGGACCAGTTCCACATTATATTATTGGTTTGGTATGCAACCAACAAGTTTCAGACTTTGCATAAGTTATTTTAGCATACTTGGTGACTCCATAAAGAGAAAGAACTTCAGAATCAGTGCTTTTATAGTTTATGAGAAGAGTTCAGACAAGGAGCAGCTTGGTTCCTTTTGAATATTTGCAGCTGTCACCACCCAAAAGACAAGGCAAAGCAACAAAAAGGGCACCTCCTTCTAAGAGAGTACAATCTACACCACCTGGTGTTAGACCAGAAGTTGCGTTTTCACCATCAAGAAGGAGAGGAAGACCATCTAAAAAACATTGAGAATCATTCAACCTCACCTAGCCTTGGAATAGAGAGGTTTCCTTTAAGTAGTCCACCTGCTTTTGCTAGTTATATATTTTCAAATCCCACTATTGCAGCAAGTTCATCAACTATAGTTTTTACAAATTCAAATCCACCTCTAATGGCTGCTCTCAGAAATTATCCTTTTGTGCCATTTAATGGAGGTAGTCCATTAAATTTGACACAACATAATTATATTCCAATGGTAGCTTTGAAAAGCTTGCCAATTTTCACTAGGGAAGATCAAACTACCTCGATTGAACACATACGAGATGTTGCTTCCTTATGTGGTGTGCACCATATCACACAAGAAGATATAGCTGTAAGACTTCTTGCAACATCATTGAAAGGAAGAGCATTACAATGGTTTAGGAGTCTTGGAGTAGGTTCAGTTGCCACTTGGGATGAGTTGGGTGACAATTTACACAGGTAGTTTCAGGACAGGTCTGATAATTTGTCTCTGTTGGAGCAATTAACTACGCTTAAGAGGGCTCCTTAGGAGAAAATTTTAGATTTCAATTTCAGATTTCAAAGAACCTAGGATAGAATTCCTGCAGCAGTGAGACCACCTCCAGAATATGCATTTTTGTACTTTTTGAAGGCTCTTAACAACGATATAGCTGTTATGATACAATCAATGGGGGGTGTTTCTCTACTAGATGCATTTGAAGTAGCAATCAGAGCTGAAAAAAACCTAATATAAGTTGGTAAAATTGCTCCTAGGCCACCAATACCTATATTTCCAGATATTCATTCGAATATCCCTTTGTAGATACCACCTTTTGCACCTTTTCCACCTGTTCTAGCTACTGTAGTACAAGAAAAAGTTGTTTCAAGATCTTCAAGTGAGTTATAGGAGATCAAAAGTTTATTACATACTTTTGGAAATAAGCTTGTGAGCTTGGAAAAGCAACAAGCATATAACAGACTTTATCAACAACATAATTTAGGTCAGCAACAACAATATCAAGGTAATAGATAGGCATATCAAGGCAACTACCAGGGCCCAAGACAGAGAGTAAACACAAGACCTTTTCAGGCTTATGCTCCAGCACCTGTTAGTGCAGTTAAGGATCTTGTCCCTATTCAAAAAAACCTAGCAGCAAGTTATAAGTGGTGCTACCCTTGTAACCAACCTCACAATTAGGTCACTTGCTCAAATGGACTCATTAATCAGGCACTTATGGTACAAAATGCCTCAAGTTCACAACAAAATGAATTCAATGATGCATTTCCACAACACCAAGAGCAACTTACCAATGAAACTACCCTACTTAACTGGTGTATACCTTGGAATTTATCCTGCTCTAAATGTGCAAAACAATTTAAAAATGTGAATGGTAAAATACCAAGGACACCTCAAGATTAGCCAAAAGAGTGATAAATAATAAGGAAAATGGACAAAATAAGACACAAATGATTTCACCTTCCTTGCTATTGATTTCTCCTTGATTGGCCCTTGCTTGGAATGATTTGTGTGCTCCTTAGATGATTGCTTGAATGACTAAATGCAAGATTGAATGTGTAATATGATCAAGAGAGATGGCTAAAAGATGGCAAAGGATTGAGGATGTAAATTAGCATCATGTAGTTATAAAAATTCAAAGTGTTGAAAATGCCCTTGAAGAGGGGGTATTTATAGAAGAATTTGAATTCTCTAGAGAATTCAATGGTCAAGATTGCTCCAACAAGGCCAAGATGAAGGGCTATGGTGGGTTGAGAACCCACAAGCCCTCACATCTTGACATGTGGAGGGTGAAGTGGACAAGGGGATATGAGGTGTAAGTGAGGTGTCAAGAAAGTACATGAGGTGGAAAAAGGACATGCACCTTGGGGAGTGAGAAGATTTCCACAAAAAGAGATTTCTTGTCCCCAAGTGGGAGTGAAAGGGACATTTGAGGAATTTTGGAATTCCTCAAAAGTCCACATGGGAAAAGGAAAGGTGGTTGGGGGAATAAGTGTGAATTAAAAATTCACATTCTTAGGAAAGTCTAAAAGATAAAAGATGGGCTCCAAAAAGGCGGGACTTGGTCACATGTGGAGATTGTGACAAGTCCAAGGTTCTAGAAGCCTTGGAAGGATGGAATGTGAATTAAAAATTCACATATAAAAGAGGGGAATCTAGGGAATAAAAAGGAATTAAAAATTCCTTGGAAAATGATTAGGCTTAATTAATCAGTAATTAGAAGATAAATGAGGATTAGAAGCCAACTTGCAAAAGTTGGAGGATGTGACACATCCTAATCAAGGATTAGGCATGTGCACATCCCTAATGAAGAAATTAGGAGATGGATTAGGATTAGATGAAAATGACATGTGGAAAGGAGGATTAAAGAGGGTAAGGTATTTAATTATTAACTAAATACCTTAGGGATTTCAGAATTAAGGATATTAATTAAATAATAGTAATATTACTTAATTAACTCAGATAAGAGGATGTTTAGATGAAAAGTGATAAATTTGGATAAATTAAGTGTCCAAATTTGGATGTCTACAACTGGCAAGGTGAGGAATTCTGTGGACTTAATATAGATAATTCTCCAGTTGCAGCTAACACAAGGGTGAAGAAAAGAGCTTTTGAGTTGGATCAAGCAGCTGATAAAGGGAAAACAACAACTATAGAACCATCTACATCTCAAGTGACTAGTGGTTTGCAAAGAAATCGACAACTCCCAGTTAAGGAGCAGCCACACTTGCAAGCTGATCATGCTGGCATAAAGGTACATCATAAAGTGAACCCAGTTGTACCCTATAATATTTTTGATAGTATGAAAAAGATGAATGTAACAATGTCTATGTGGGATTCATTAGCTATCCTAGGTCAAAAAGATATGTTACATTCAGCCTTGTCAAATTTTAAAGTGTCTGATGAATTTGAATCTCCAATAGGTCAAGTCAAAACTATGTCGACAAATAATCCTCAAGAAAAGGATAAACAACCCAACAAAGGGGCAGGAAAATAATTCAAACCACCTCCATTTTACGTGTCTGTGATCATAGGTGATAAGTTAGTTCATAACTATATGGTAGACAGTGGAGCTAGTAGCTCAATAATGCCAAAGCAAATTGCTGACAAGCTTGGACTAAACTATCAACCTTTAGAGAAAGGAGTGATTCAATTGAAAGGTACTTTTGTTAATATATTGGGTGTTATTAAAGATTTGAGTCTTACTCTTCATGCTTGTCCAAAATTTTTAGTTCCTCAAGACATATGTGTTATAGATCTCCCACCTTTCTTTTCTTTGTGCCTCTCAAGAGACTTTACAGCTAAGATAGGTGGTTATGTGTCAGCTGATTGGTCACATATGCTGTTTAGAATAAGATATGGAACTAAGGTTACCATTAAATCTGAAAAGTTGGGTAAGGATCATATTGATCCCTGTAACCCAAGTCCTATCAATGTTGTTCCCACTGCTATAGACACAAATTGTGTCATTTTTACTGACAGTGAATTGGTTGCCACTCAAGAACTTCAAGCAGAAGTCATTTTTGATGTGCTGCTTCATGAATGGGCAGCTGAAAATGTGTTGGAAAATCCTATAGATTTTATTCAAGATGCCGGTATGGGTAATTATGTGATTCTTGAACCTGATGCAGAGGTTCCAAACCTCAAAAAAAGTACAGATCAATTGTTGCAACAACAAAGTGAACTCTAGGAAATATTTTTTAATGGTTCTAGAAGGAAGAATGGCACAGGTGGAGGTGCAATGCTAATTTATCCACTAGGTGATAAGTACTTTTCAACTTTTCATTTTTCTTTTGCATGTTCTAACAATAGTGCTGAGTATGAAGGACTCATTCAAGGCCTTTTGGGCAAGGAAAAGAGGAATCAACTATTTGAAAGTCTATGGAGACGGTGAATTGATAGTTAATTAGGTTAGAGGGCTGAATGTGGCCAAGAATGATACTTTGAAGTCGTATAGAAATAGAGTATGGAACATAATTGAAGAATTTAAAGCCTTCAATATGATTTCTATTCCATGAAATCAAAATAAGCATGTTAATAGACTTGCAGCAATTGGAGCACAGTTTGATATCCCAGGCGATATTAAAAAAGATAAAATACAACAGTATGTCAAGATCATTATTAGGCCATCAATTCCTAATAACAACATTAACTGGTAGGTATTTGAAAGTGATGAATAGATTTTAACCTTTCTACTCCAAGAAGATCAATTTTTTGTAGTAAACTAGGAAAAGATTCAACAACAGTATGATGATCAAGTGATACAGCTGAAGACAAATAAACTTTCCAAAGGGCTGGTTACCTTGGAATCCATATTCAATTCTGGTGATTAGCTTAAGAAGAACAAAGTCAAAATTCAAGTGAAAGAAGATCATTATGAAGAAGTGGAAATCTTTAAAGGTAAGCTTCTCAAATTAGGCAAAATTTGTTCAGTTGAAGATAAGAGAGCTTTCATTGTTTTATGCCAAAAGTATCATGATGTTTTTGCTTGGAAATATTTTGATTTAAGAGGGTTTGATCCTCATATTGCACAACATACAATTGAGTTAGAATATGATGCCATGTCTGTTAGACAAAAATAGAGACCATTGAACCCCAAGCTTGAACCTTGAATGATCAAAGAGCTGACCAAGTTAGTTGAGGGGGGTATCGTATTTCCAATTAAACACACATCCTGGGTTTCTAACCTTGTTCCGGTTAGAAAAAAGAATGACGAGATAAGATTATGTGTGGATTTTAGAGACCTTAATAGAGTGTCTCTGAAAGATCATTATCCCTTACCCTCTATGGAACAAATTCTCCAAGCTGTTGCCGGATCAGAGAGATTTTCTCTTCTAGATGGGTATTCTAGTTATAACCAAATTCTAGTCAAAGAGGAGGATTAGTATAAAACAACATTTACAACAAAGTGGGGCACTATGGCCTACAAGAGAATGCCTTTTGGTTTATCTAATGTTGGTGCCACCTTTTAGCATGCCATGGATATGGCATTTCAGAGTTTAATCCAAATTTTTTTGTTGGTTTACTTAGATGACATAATTGTATATTCAAAGAATGCAGATGAACACTTGTCACATCTAAAGCAAGTTTTTGAAAAATGCAGAGAATATGGAATATCTCTCAATCCGAAAAAGAGTATTTTTTTAGTTCATGAAGGTAAACTGTTAGGCCACATAGTATCAAAAGACGGAGTTACCATTGATCCTGAAAGAGTTAAAGCTATATTTGAACTGCCATTACCTAATCACAAGAAACGATTGAAGAGATTTTTAGGGAGAAACAACTTTTTAAGAAGATTCATTCCTAATGTTGAAAATTTACTATAGCCCTTAGCTACCATGCTAAAAAAGAATGCAGTTTTTAGTTGGACTAGAGAGGAAAAACATAGTTTTGAAGAAATAAAAGAAGCTTTAGCATCAACTCCAACACTGATAAATCTAGATTTCTCTAAAGACTTCTTTTTGTATGCTTTTGGCAGCGTTAGTTCAATCTCTGCTATGCTGGTTCAGAAAAACAGTGATAATTTAGAGCATCCAATAGCTTTCTTTAGTCAAGTACTTTCTGATTATGAAGAGAAATATACATTTGTTGAGAAACATGTTCTCGCTGTAATCAGAAGCCTAAAGAAGTTTAAGCCTCTAGTTTCAAACAATAAAATTCATATTTTGGTTGCACACCCGAGTGTGAAGGAGTTTTTGTTGAACAAAGATCTGAGTGAGAAAAGAGTAGGGTGGATCACAAAAGTAATGGAATTTGATGTCAACATGAACATCACAAAACTTGTCAGAGGTAGAGGACTTTGTGAGAAACTTTTCTCCACTTCTGAAGATGCACAAAAATTAGAAATTGGTGTTGTTTTAGCTAATACTGATCAGCCTCAAAATGTTCAAGGCACCACACCTACATTAACAACAAGTTGGGTTCAAGAAATGACCCACTTTCTTCGCACTGGTGAATGTCCACCAGGCCTACACAGAGCAAAACAAAGATACTTTAGATTGCAATCAATTCTTTATGTCCTCATCGATAATATTCTTTTTAGGAAAGATCTGAATGGTGTCTTGTTAAGGTGTATTGATACCGATCAAACAGAAAAGGTACTGCATGAGTTTCATGATGGAGTTTCAGGAGGGCACTTTGCTCCAAGGACAACCACTTGGAAAATTATGAGAGCTGGTTACTACTGGCCCAGCTTGTTTAAAGATGCATACTCTAGTACAAAAAAAATAATATATGACTAAATAAACTACTAAAAATTGCATATATGTGACTAATTTTGGTCACATGACCATTAGTAGTTTATTGCTGGTCATTTATAATGCGACCAAATTTATGACTAAACTATTTTAGTCATTTATCTAGTCATTGATTTGGTCATTGATTTGGTCATTTATTTAGTCATTGATTTGGTCATTGATTTAGTCATTAATTTAGTCATTTATTTAGTCATGGTAGTGATTTGTTTAGTCATATATTTAGTGATTAATTTAGTCATATATTTAGTCATTAATTTAGTCATTGATTATTGTTAACTAGTCATTTATTTAGTCATTAGTTTAGTCATTAATTTAGTCATGTAAGTCATTACTTTAGTCATATATTTAGTCATTACAAATCAAATATAACTTAATTAATCCTCACAAATTAATGCATATACACTTCAAGTATCATAGATATTCAAATGTTGAAGAAGCACCATGAAATGTAGACTAAAATTCTTGAACAAATATGATTGATCAAACACAAACACAAACAACACAGTATTTATGAGTGGAGAAAAAACCACTCTAAAAATTTACTTTATTAAGCCTGATTGGCAAATCAAAATTTCATTGGTTACATTCAATGTCTCAGTGACACTGTACAACTTACTGACACTATATAAACATAATACTCCTATTTTCATATACTTATATTGTTTTCCCCTTCCTTAACTGCAGTCATTTTGGAAGGGCAGCGACCTCCTATAGGGGCTCGACCCATTTAATCCCCTTGCAAATCCACAACTTTCCCGCCGCTATTGGTTTTGACTCCTCCAAACTCTTCATCGCTGGTATTCACCTTTTACTTCTCCAATTTGGAGCTGCAACCTAAAAATAAGGTTTCAAAATTTGCACGTCAAAAACATATTTGGAAGTAGATTTTTATCAGATATTGTAGTTGCAAGTTCCACTAATTATAATAAAGATAAATAGTTTTACCTTTCTGCATCAACTAATGCAATTCTGATAACTTTTAGAGGATCGACAATGCTAGCCTTTATCATATCAACATACTCAACTGCAAGTTGCAACACAACATTAAACTTATTAATTAGACTCAACATCTAAGAAAGAAAAAAAAATTCAAACATTATCAATTTAGTTTCCTCGTAGCTTTCCTCTAGCATATCTGGAACCTCTTTAGATGTTCCATCTAGCTCTCATCACTCCCATACAGGTAGAATTGTGTATGTCCATCAAACTATCATCTTTCCCATAGAGTTAGAGCTAAATTAATTTAGAAATCTTTTCTTGTTGAGCAATCCAATTCCCCTAGCAAGCCTAACATATAGACAACCTCCTTTACATTCAAAAATTTACTCAAGGATGTCATTTTTAGTCTAAGAAATCAAAATAACCTTATTGTTCATTTGTCAAAACTACATAGTTAATAGAAAAAAATTCAATGGAAAAAGCATGAGGAAAAATAATCTACCTCTATATTATTAGGGGTGATCAAATACTGCTTAAATCTACAATCAGAAACCCTCCTATGAGATACAACCAATCCTATCAGATTAAAAAACAAGAACTAAAACCTTCTTGGGAATCACAACAACAATACCTGAAATCCATCAATGGATGAATGTAATTTTTTCCAAACATGTAGTAATCAAAAGGCTCCTGTATTGCTCTATGATAATTAGAAAATGTGAAAGGATCTTGAAATAAAGGAAGAAATAGAAGAAATTATGCATTTGTTCAAATGAGTAAATATAGTGTAATGTGTTAATTGTTTTTTCTTTACATCATTTAGGAACTAAAGCATAAAAAATTACATAGAGAGGATTTGAAGCAACAAACCTCAAACTATAACAAATCCGTCAAAAGTTGTTGCCATGTTTGAAAGGACTATTTCTTTTGCATTGGGATTCCCACTCTCAAAAACCTGACAAAGGCAATCTAGATACATGACCATTGGAAAGATACAAAATTATCACATTAAAGAGAGGAAACAACAAACACTCTGTTAAAATTCCATTCCTACCTCAAAATCTACTGCTTTGCAAGAAAGAAAAGCATTTCAAGGCAATTCCAAAGCAATACTTTCATATTTTTTTATTAAACATCAATATAAAGACCTTTGTTTTGTTGCTCTTATGGGAATTTTTTAACTGGGAATGAAACTATTTCAACATTTAGAAAACCACGTTTGACAGGTATACAAGGTATTGGAAATGCAAACTTACAAACTATTTACAAAAATGCTTTTACATTTTAAGATAGAGAAATTTCATTCTGTGGACTTGCTTTAGTGGCAAAGACAAAGCAGAGTTGATGACCATCACCAGCCAAGCATGTGGCTTCAGGAAGGTTTAGAAGGTTGGTCGCTGCCCTTATTCAAGGGTAAAATCTATTACTAGGTCGCTGACAACACTGTCTCAACTCCAACATCTAAACTAGGTTCGGATTCTTGTTGTCTATGTAATAAATGAACAAAAAATGAATGCAAATGTAGGTTAGTGTTGTTGTAGCAGATTTTGGAAACATATATTGTGTTTACTTGGTCACTGTATCATTTTTTGAGTTCAAACACTTCATATCTGCTCATTACATTGTCTCATTATCCACATGTACAAGTCTGAAATACTTTTTCTAAGTATTTTTATTGCTGCCATTATTGGGCTATGTAGAAAGTGAATTGGATGTTAAGAAATATGCAATGTTAAGAAACAAATGATTCAACTAGGATTCAAGTAAAACAACCTTAACTACAAAGTACAACATTATACATAACTCATACAAAATAGACCCTAGAAGGCAAAATGTAGTAGTGGGAAATACTTTTAAGAAAAGATTCTAGGGAATAGATGGTAGCCTACTCTGTAGATTTACCATTACTATGGTATTGAGATTTTCTTATATAAATTTTGGGAATTTCTTTATCATTGTGAATTTTGTAATAAGAATTCTCTATTTTTACTTGCATAATATATTGAACATAATTTTTTCCCACAGTCCATAAGAAATGTCATGCAAATAAGTTTTCTGAATACAACGCCTACAGTATCAGGCCAAAGGGATTGCTACTGGGGCAAAGGGGATGATTTTTTCTTATGGTTGTGAGGTGACATAGTATACCATAGTTGACACCCTTTGCATTGTTTGTCTCAGCCACAATTGCATCCTTCCATGCTTGTGAAATCATAACCCTGGTACAGGAAAAGAGGGATATGAGTATGGAGGTGGGGTTCGTTACATTATTTTGAAATAGGGCAGGTAAGTATATGAATAAGTGTACAACTATATTTCATTCCATTGAAGCAATTTTATATCCATGCTGAATGATTTTCTTTTAGTTACAACAAATATAGTGAAAACTATATTTATTTGAACAAGCGTTTTCAATTTCTTTGCATTACTTTAATATAAGGGCTTTTGTCACACCTTAGGCCTTGAGTACATTACATAAAGGGATCACAATACCAAGTCCAAAACTAATAAAACTTATTCGTCAAGATTTTTAAAACTAGCTTTTTGGACCACACTTTGTGATCCGTCATCAGGAAGAGGAAAAACAATTACATTTTGACAATCACTATGGGCTTTGGAAATATCATGACTATTAAAAAAGAGGGGTTTGGCTGGGAAAAAAAATCCACAAAATGGTTTCATCAAGCCGCAAAGGTTGTGGAAGGGTAGTAGCTTCTAAAGATAAATCAAACTAAAGAGCTGCAAAATCCCCCAAAAAAGTTACCAATAAAGTTAATAGGTTGCAAAATTAAACCATATCTTTAGAGAATTCACATAAGAAGGAAAAGTGTCACAACATTAAAATGAATTTCTTGCAGATTATTGAAGTTTCTAAAGGAATTTTTCACAAAAAAAATGATGAATGAATTTAGAAGAAAGCCTGCGATGATCTATTAAGTTCATATTGGAAATTTGTAAGTTTTAGAAAGAAGTGACAGAAAAGTCAAATTTCAAAGTAAACCTAAACATAGGATGTCAAAATTTGGAAAACTGAGTCATAGGAATGAAATGTTATTGTGTACTTGAAAGTTCCAACTCTATATCAAAACTTAAGTATAATCTCTTATTTGACATTTGAGAATCTAGGAAACTAAGAAACATGGTTGCATCACCATGAGTAAGAATAATTATGAAGTACAGTTCAGGATTTGGGAATTTGAGAAACATAGGAATTCACTATATGGGAACTTGAGACACCGATGGGAGTTCAGTGTCATGTGTACATGAAAACTTTTAAAACCCAAATTCAGAAAAAGCTTCAAGATTCAAAAAACTAAGTAATTGGGATCCAGCACCATCTGTACAGATAAGTACAGTGATGTTATTCAAGGGCAGTCATGGGAATGGATAAATCCATGATTCTATTTCATTTTCCAGTTTGTTTCATTCATTTTTATCAAGTATGAAGGAAGATATTGTAATTTTATTGCAGACAAGTCAAAACCCCTGTTAGGGTAAACAATGGCTTTAGAATTTGTGTTTCTTCTACTTAATCTGGCGAAAGCTCTCAATTTTTGGTGTGTAAACTCCTTGTTGCATATAGATTCATATTTCAAAGGTTATAGACCATAAGGTGAAGGCATATGTGCAAAGAGTTGAAGCTTTGAATGTAAATTTGTGTCTCAGTCTACTAAAATAGAGTTTTAAGAAGCCTAAGACCTAGGGTTTGCAAAAATACATGTGGAAAATAAATTTTAATGTATTTTAAAGCTTTATAAAGTCAAACAAAGGTTGTTTGAAGCATTGAGTAAGTGAGCTTGAACCTGGACATAGAAGATTCAATAAACCCTGTTTAGTTCAAGCCTTATTAGGCCTAAATTGCTACGTGGACAGTCATATTGGAGTTTGTTTTTCCAAATGAACATATATTGATTTCTTGTTATGTTTTAGAACCCTATAAGAGGCATCCAAAATAATGATCACAGTCAGAAAAAGAGGTCTGCCACTCAAGTTGTTTTTGATAGTTCCCATAAGCATGGTTACAAGGAATGTTAATAGTCATTGAAGGTTTGTTTATCAAATCATTGAAGTTAAGTTCTTGGATTTTTAAATTAGTTTATTTATGTTGATTCAATCCTACTAAACCTACCCAAATGTGGAAATAGTTATCCTTAATATGAATGGTGGGAGAATTTTTGCACTCAGTGCCTAATCTTTAGAAAAATGTCATCCAAGTTTTGAGCCAGCCATGTAGAACTTCAAGTTGTGAGTGCAATTGGACTATGTTTGAAAACATACACTCCAAAAGTGTAGTAGGTTGTTAATGCAAAGGTACAATGACCTTGTATATGTGCATTACAACATATGCCTCCACCACAAGAAATTTTTAGCAACAAATGAAGATTTATCCCCCATTAAG
The DNA here is from genome assembly GCA_007258455.2 of Sequoia sempervirens. NCBI lineage: Eukaryota > Viridiplantae > Streptophyta > Pinopsida > Cupressales > Cupressaceae > Sequoia > Sequoia sempervirens. The sequence goes on along the minus strand of VDFB02389432.1, from coordinate 37,823 downwards.
TTGGAGTATGATTCTCTATTTGATTAGATCTCTGAGGATAGAATGGTTGCACTTGCTTTTTTTATATACTCAAAGGGGTGCATGGTCCAATAACTTGAAGCTAATGTTGGCTGAGTGGCTTCTCTCAACCATAGTTTGATTTTTTATGTATTTTTTTGCTAGTACCATTAGGATGGATTTTGAAATCCATTGTTTGTGATGTGTACCAAAAAAACAATTTTAAGGATATCAAAACAATTTTTCTCTTGTATTAGAATCCAAGTACATTGTTCACATCATTTTTTATTTATTTTGTTTTCTACACATGTATGGTAGATCCAACTAATTATTTTGTGTGTGTCTAAATTTATTTTGATATGAGATGCAATATAGTTAGTTTTTTATTAAATTCACTATTTTTTAATGATTTTTTTGGTTTTCCAAGTCTGCACTAAATTTTTGCACCAAATCTGAGTCCAAGGAAAAAAATGGCTTGTCAATTTTATGAGTCCACATCTCAAAACAATGGCCATAACCCTTGGCAAGAATTACAAAGCTTCAACTAAAGCATCATATTGCAAACACAAAAAACAAAGTTTTTTGTTTTAACGTAGCAAGAATAAATGAATATTTTATAAAACTTGAGTGTACCTATTGATACAACCTGAGCAAGTTGTATGAATGAAGGCATGTGTAATCAATAGAGAAGAAAAAAGTTTGAGTCTTTAAGGGGGAGAATTTTATGCCTTTTTGAACAACATATAAGATAAATGAGAAAAATAAGACCCTGGTGGGCTTCCACAAGGAAGATCTCATACACCAAAATAGTATCCCACTTGGTAATCTTCAAAACTAGCCTAAACTTTACAATCATATAATGTAAGAATATATCCTATTAGAGCATAAGAAACATAAAAATAAATCTTATTTCAATCATCCAAAATCCAAGATTTGAGTTTTTTAAGATGAACATGGAAGGTACAATTAAAAAAGGAACAAGAAATTTTTAAAAAGAATTGTATGATTATCAACAATAGATCCTATAAAATGTATTTATTATGACAAAGATAACAAACAAATAGGGAGAGGAGAAAAATTACTTTGATACACCAAATTAGTTTCCCACTTGGGAATGACCTTCAAAACTACCCTAAACTTTACAATCATCTAATGTAAGCATATATCCAATTATAGCATAAGAAACATAAAAAATAAATACCTGGCTTATTTGGATCAGCATAAGGGAGTGAATGAACTTGCTTTCCACCTGTACTACCATTTGGATCCACACACTCAAAAGACACATCTATAAGTTCTCCAAAGACCTGCACAAAGTAATTTCCATTCCTATCTCCTTTGTACAAAAGGCTAATGGATAGAAATTAAAACTATGCTAGACCTGTTACAACTTTATCCCATAGTTGTTAAATGCATTCCCCAACTCTAGGAAAACACCATACAACCAACTAAAAATTAACACATGCAAACATAATAAACATGAAATTTGTAGAGTCTATGATATACTAAACAAGCTTCTGGTAAAAATAACATTTAATATCATTAATTAAAAATCCATATCATAGTCAATGATCCATCATCAAGATTAAAGAAAATTATCCTAATGATGGGTCATGGAGTGTGATCTAGAACGTTGATGAAATTAAATGTACAATTTTTTTTACTAGAATCTTATTACAAATGCAAACAACACATGTTCAACCCATCTGGGCATATCTAGCAAGGGCATACATTACAAAATAACCTATATATACTATATAAATGCTTTTATTTATTTTACTATTTTGAAATAAATCAGCACTAATGGTAAGCTCCAATGACAATTTCAAAAAACATGGATGACAAAAAAGTTACATACCAATGTTGTAGCTTGTAGTGGTTCAAAAAGATTATGGTTAATGTTTTCCTTTGAATTCTCAATGCCTATAACAAAACTCCTTAGCCAAGCTCCAATTAGATCTACCAACCATAAACATGCAATAACCCATCATGTACTTAGGAATGAAGTTATATTTCAATTCAAGCATTGCAAAACATGAAATAACAATGAAAAACATGAGATAATGGAGTTTAGTCCCTTCATTACAAATAGGTCATGAATATGACCTCTATAGTGTGAGATTCCAGTGAGTCTATGTTCAACATCATCTTGTTGAATCTGCTCTATCTTAGGTACACGTTCTTTAACCTTCACTACATCTGTAAATTTAGGATTTTCACATCCTAAAAGATCTAACTGCCTGCAATTCTTGTACTTGCTACCATCTATTGGATTTGACATGTTTCCAAAGGCCTTTGCAACCATACAAGAATTGGTAAATTGAGGGGATCCTGCATTTCTAAGAAGCATAGTGTACTTCAAAAGGCCTGTGTACTTCCAAGAACCATTTCCTCCAGATTTCTTCCATTCATGGCCATTCAGGGTAAGATTTCAAAGCCAAAATACAACTTACGATTTTTGTTGTAAAACCTGGTTGCAAGCTCCCCTGAAGAAACAATAGTATTAGACAAAAGTATAGAGAACTAATTATTTAGAATCTAATAATATTGGAATGAGCATGCTCACTTGTTCTAAATCAGAAGCTTCAAATGTTGGCAACTTTAACTCCTCAGTAGCTACAAGAAATTTTCTGACATTCTCAAAATATTGATAAGTATATAAAGGCTGGCCTTTAGGACAAAGTGATGGAATATTTTTAACCAAATGCTTTCCAATTATGTAGACATTATCATCATGATTATCAGCATGTAATAAAGCAGAAAAGCAAGAATTCAATTGGAAAATTATGAAATGTTGATAAATGAAATTAACTAGCTAATGTCAACAACATGCTCCCACCTTTGGCACTACTCCTGGCTGAACCTTATTGATTAAGCTACACAAAATAAGTCCATTTCTTAGACACAGACAAAACTCCTCCTCAGAGGGTTCACATGGAATGTCTGAAGGCTATGCCATGCTCATAATCCATGTTGTAGCTAGAAACCTTTTGCTTGCTGTGAAATGGTATATAGAAAAATAACTCATTATAACTTAGAATCCCAAGAGGAACACATTTCCTTTGCTATAAACACCCATAGAAATGTATAGATATTGTGATGTGAAAAGAATCAATAATATGACTATGAAAAGTTTTGATGGACTAAGTAAAAAATAAAATTTAAACTATTGCACACCATTCTCATCAAAATATAACACTGTACCAAAAATGGCAGAACTAAGCAATAATCTGGCAATAGACCAAAGATGTAAAGTAATGTATTATTTAATACAAATGGCCAATGTATCCATAAATTGATGATGACTATTACAGCTACCATTGGTCACATGGCTTGATCTTTCCCAATAAATCTATGACAGGTTGCCAATGATGACTATTACAGCCGCTATTGGTCACAAGGCGTGCAAACTATCTTGCTTCAAATCATGATTATAGCAAATAAAAATTCCAACATTTCATGCACTAGTCTAAGTTTGTTTCTGACAGTCCCCATCCCTACACCACTTTTAGGCTATCCCCAAAAATTGGTATATTGGTGTCTATGGCATCCCCAAAAACTGGCATCTTTGACTGCTATCCTTGAAGCATGTCTTGTCATCCCCTTCCCGGAAATGCTATGCAATATAACAAAAAATTATGTGTGTGTGTGTGTGAATGCAGGTATATGTAAAATTTTAGAAGCCTAGTTGTACATGAAATCAAGATTCAAGTTTAAACATAAACACAATGCATCAAATTGGAGATCCAATGCTCAATATTCATTGATTCAAAAAAAGCAGCAAAAAAAAAAGTCATCGCTTTCATTGAAAATTTGAAGTATATAATGACAAAAGGCCCAAAGGCTACAAAATTTCCAACAAGAGGCATGCCAGTAAGATTATAGATATACAAATATACAACTAGACCTCCTATAGTTGAGCTTTATCTGGGCTGTCACTATCAAAATTGGCCTCTACCTCTGAACCAATTCCTATATAAATTTGTGATTCGTCCAAGGAGACATCAACCAATAGTGGATGCAAATAGAACTATGAGTTATTTCTAGGGAAAATTTAGAGTTTGATAAGGAGTGTGGAGGGCCCACTAATAAGGGGAATGAGGCTAGTTTGTGCCCCCTCCCCCTCAACTACTCTTTTCTTCATTCTTATGTTTAACTGTTTTCTTTCAATTAAAAAATTATGACACCATGTAGATACGAGGTCATCCCTATGGCAGTTGAGGGGCATCTTGGATGTCCCAGGTCATCCTAGATACAACCAAGTGTCTAGTGATTGTGATGCATCCACAATTACATGCTCAAGAAGCTTCTACTTTCTATCATCATTCTTAAACTTCTCTACATTACCTTTTTGGATTTGCATATCCTGTGTTCTACCAGATTCAAACTTGGTATATTGGAATTCCTTCCATGTTGGGCTATCACATTGATCATCATCAATGATATCAAATTTCCCTCTACAAAATTTACATTGAAAAAACCTTATAACTTCAGTTATACTTTGTAAACTAGTCATTACTCTATTGAAGCTTAGAACCATTAAGATCTCTAATTTTAAAACCAATTTCAGTTACATCCTCTAATCCAAAATGTATTCTTTAAATAATGGCTACAAATCTAATTAAAAATGATTATAAATCAAAATTATAAAGTAGTTATAATATCAACAAACAAACCATATGTAGATATTATTTGTCCAGAGGAAACTCAAAGATCCCACTATTGATACAGATTATTACTCTATTTGGCTTCCACATAACTTATTATTTATTAAAAAAATGGAACCATTGTGCTTGTATTATCCTCAAAATAAAATGAAAAGAAATTGATAGCTTGAAAACAAAAATTCCATACTAGAGACCATTTAGACACCGAAGTGGTAAAGTAGATGTCAGAGATCCTGGCTGAAAGCATGTCACATGGCCTCCATCTTGTAAACTCGATGGTGTTACAAAAATGTTTTGTGGCCTCTAGATTATCATTTTCAATTAACAAAATGATAATCTTTACACATTCATAACCCAATTATCAAGTGTCAAGGGGTAAAAATTCTCTTCCGTAAAAGTATTTGATTGTAACCTTCTATTCCAAAACTATTACCTATTAGTTATGGTAAACAAGCCCCCCTACTTTTTTAGTAGTCTCATCTTTATGTGTGAGGGGGGACACAATAGATTGAATATATGATGGTTTATCAATTTGGTCCTTGTTTTTCTTTGTTGGAATTTGAGGCTCTGCCTCATTTTGTGGCAGAAAGTTTGTCATCATCTTTAATCTATGTATAAGGCAACAAAATTAGACCAAGGTATGGACATAGAATAAGAAAGACACAAAAAGTAACTTATCAATACTTAAATACATATCAATACAATGAAAGCAAACATGCATTACTACACCAGACTTCCCACTTAGTTGTCAGGAGGACTGTATATTCCATACCAGAGCAGCTTGAGCTTTTAAGTCCTCAAGATTGAAGTTCCAGGCATTGATCCCTTGCTTGTACTCATTCTAAATTCATAAAATAAGATGACACTTTAGCAAAGAAGAATTTTAATAAATCTTTATAATTATGCTAGCTCTGATCCAGTTTCTCTTCAAACTCATATTTGCATTTGTGAATGAATAAACACCTTTATACATGTCCAATCAGTAAAATTTTTCTACAGAATTCTCATTTGCAAGACTTTGGTATGAAATATTTGGATCAGATCATAATATTGAACTTGAAAAATACATATAATATGCTTAAACTATAACTGGAACACTAATAGAGCACAACAAAATTAGTAAAATACACATTAAATCAGTTCAACATAGTGATAAAGCATGAAAAAAATTGAAGAGTACAGATAAACTGTCAATGGAATAGAGTGAAAGAGCTATGAATGATCTCCACAAGAATAAAAAATTAAAATCTAATTTAACACAAAGAAGTATGGGAAATGCTAAAAAAAATTGTGGCCTGCGTACAAGAGGGTTGGAGGAACAAGGGTAGAAACAAGTTGGGTTAGTTTAGGTTAATTTTTTCCTATTTTCATTTAAAGTTTCCTAAGGGACTTCTCCAAGGAGAACCAGATCTTGGATACCATCAAGAACTAATATGGGTACAGGAGAGAGTAGGGGTGGTTCTGAAAAATTAGGTACTGAAGATGGCATATTTTTTACCCCCAATTGTATATAACTGATTAACACTTAAACAGTGGAAGTGGGAAGTGCATCTCCAAACACTTGGGACTCATCTCATGTGGAAGAAAGGTTGGGGACAATTAAGAAGTCTCTAGAACTGCCTGTTGTTTTCAAGAGACATCCCTAAAAATAAAAAAAACTATAAATTTTGATATGGAGTGTGGAGGGCCCACTAATAAGGGGGATGAGGGTAGTTTGTGCCCCCTCCCCCCCACCAACTCTTTTCTTCATTCTTATGTTTAACTATTTTATTTCAATTAAAAAATTATGACACCATGTAGGTACGAGGTCATCCCTGTGGTAGTTGAGGGGCACCTCTGCCACCTCATCTTCCTGCCTTTTTGAGTTGTTAAGAAGCTCCTCCAAACTAGCCCTAATCTCATTGTTTCCCACTCACCAATAAATCAGGGAGGCTATTTAAATCTATACACCCTAACATGTTCAAGTGTTGCAGTTGTGACATGTTTCCAATGGAATTAGAGAGCTTATTTAAATGTACACACCCTTCTATATTCAAGTGTTGCAGCTATGACAGGTTGCCAAATGAATCAAGGAAATTATTTAAACGTCCACACCCTTCTATGTTCAAGTGTTACAACTGTGATAGGTTGCTAATGGAATCAAGGAGGTTATTTAATCAGGGAGCTTATTTAAATGTCCACACCCTTCTATGTTCAAGTGTTGTGTTGCAGCTGTGACAGGTTGCTAATGAAATCAAGGAGGTTATTTAAACCTTTAAAATTTCCTATTATATTCAAGTGTTACAGTTGTGAGAGGTTGACAATGGAATTGGGGAGGTTATTTAAACCTCTACAAATTTCTATTTTCAAGTGTTACAGATGTGACAGGTTGCCAATGGAATCAGGAAGGTTATTTAAACCTCTATAGTCTTCTATGTTCAAGTCCTGCAGCTGTGACAGGTTGCCAATAGAATCAGGGGGGTTATTTGAACTTTTACACATTTCTATGTTCAAGTACTACAACTGTGACAGGTTGCCAATGGAATGAGGGAGGTTATTTAAATCTATACACCATACCATGTTCAAGTGTTGTAGCTGTGACAGGTTTCCAATGGAAACATGAAGTTTATTTAAACGTTCACAACCTTCTATGTTCAAGGTTGCAGCTATGATAGGTTGCCAATGGAATCAAGGAGGTTATTTAAACCATGCCAATATTTTAGTTTCAAATGCTGCAGCTGCAATAGATTGCTAATAGAATCAAGGAGGTTATTTAAATCTTTGAAACTTCCTATTATGTTCAAATGCTACATTTGTGATAGGTTGACAATGGAATCAGGGAGGTTATTTAAACCTCTACAACTTATTGTTTTCAAGTACTGTAGATGTGGCAGGTTGCCAGTGGAATAAGGAAGGTTATTTAAACCTCTACAATCTTCTATGATCAAGTGTTGCAGCTGCGACAGGATGCCAATAGAATCAAGGAGGTTATTTCAACTTTTACACCCTTCTATGCTCAAGTTTTGTAGTTGTGACAACTTGCCAATGGAATTAGGGAGCTTATTTAAACCTCTACAGTCTTCTATGTTCAAGTGTTGCGCTATGACCGGTTGCCAATAGAATTAGGGGGGCTATTTAAAATTTTACACATTTCTATGTTCAAGTGATACAACTATGATAGGTTGCCAATGGAATGAGGGAGATTATTTAAATCTATACACTCTACCATGTTCAAGTGCTGTAGTTGTGATAGGTTGCCAATGGAATCAGGAAGGTTATTTAAACGTTCACACCCTTCTATGTTCAAGGTTGTAGCTGTGATAGGTTGCCAATGGAATTAAGGAGGTTATTTAAACCATGGTAACAAAAATCTGCAAAAAAATCCGATTAATCATGATTTTTAAAAAATCTGCAGGCTAGACGATTTTTTCCCCGATTTTTTGAAAAAATCTTTGACCTTTTGGTCAACAAATTTTTCCCATTTAAAACTGCAAAATCCCCAAAAAATGTGTTTAAAAGCTACAAAAAAACGCAAATAAAATTGTGCTGATTTTCACGCGAAAAAATAAAATGATGAGACTATACCTTGTTGCTTACAATTATGCTTTGATACATTTTTTCCAAGCATCCATAGCCTATTCGAAAGCACTTGTTTTAGGCTTTTAGCCATAGCAGCAAGGAAGTGAACTGTTTGATAAAATGCTTTGGTAGATATGTATGAAAAATGTCGTAGCATAGACAAGGCAGTGAATTGTTTGAAAATATGCCTCAAAGAAATGTGGTCTCATGGTGATGGAATGTCATCACAATCCATAGCCATAGGCATTCATCATGGCATTCCATCACCATGAGACCGCATTTCTTTGAGGCATTTTTTCAAACAGTTCACTACCTTGTATGTGCTATTGCTTACTATTATGCTTTGATAGATTTTTTCCAAGCATCCATAGCTTGTTGAAAAGCACTTGTTTTAGGCTTTTAGCCATAGCAGCAAGGTAGTGAACTGTTTGATAAAATGCTTTGGTAGACATGTATGAAAAATGTGGTAGCATCGAAAAGGTAGTGAAATGTTTGAAAAAATGCCTCAAAGAAATGCAGTCTCATGGTGATGATTGTCATGGCATTCCATTACCATGAGACCACATTTCTTTGAGGCATTTTTTCAAACAGTTCATTACCTTGTCTATGCTATTGCTTACTATTATGCTTAGACAAATCTTTCCAAGCATCCATAGCTTGTTTGAAAGCACCTATTTTAGGCTTTTAGCCATAGCAGCAAGGCAGTGAACTGTTTGATAAAATGCTTTGGTAGATATGTATGAAAAATGTTGTACCATAGAAAAGGCAATGAACTGTTTGAAAATATGCCTCAAAGAAATGTGTTCTCATGGTGATGGAATTCCATGACAATCCATCACCATAGGCATTCATCATGGCATTCCATCACGATGAGACCACATTTCTTTGAGGCATCTTTTCAAACAGTTCATTGCCTTGTCTATGCTATTGCTTACTATTATGCTTTGATAGATTTTTTTCAAACATCCATAGCTTGTTCAAAACTGTTTTAGGATTTTAGCCATAGCAGCAAAGCAGTGAACTGTTTGATAAAATGCTTTGGTAGACATGTATGAAAAATGTCGTAGCATAGACAAGGCAGTGAACTATTTGAAAAAATGACTCAAAGAATTGTGGTCTCATGGAATGCCATGACAAGCTAATGCAATTGGCAACTGCTCCTAGTTATTAGTTATGCAATGTGAAGTAATTGCATAACTGATTAGGTTGACTTTGTAAAAAGCTATATTGTAATTGAAATTTTGTCATCTATCAGTATCTAGTTATTAGTTAAGCAATGTTAAGTAATGCTTTGAGTTTGAAAGATGTGCAATGCAATGAATGCAATCAACGATATGAATATAAACTACAAAAATATATTTTCTACATTTCATTAGTTAAACTCTTTATTTTATTTTCTCTCTATATCTCTATGCTATGGAAATGCCTTTCAATTTAAAAAAAAAATAGTTTTGATCTCTTCTACAATTTTTTATGTTTTTTTTTAAATCTGATTTTTTCCTTATTTTTTCACAAGTTTTTCCCCATTTTTTCAAGAAATCTTATACTTTTGGTTTGCCGATTTATTCCCCAAAAGATTTTTGTTGCTATGATTTAAACCATGACAATATTTTAGTTTCAAATGCTACAGTTGCAATAGATTGTCAATAGAATCAAGGAGGTTATTTAAACCTTTGAAACTTCCTATTATGTTCAAGTGTTGCATTTGTGATAGGTTGACAATGGAATCAGGGAGTTTATTTAAACCTCTACAACATACTATTTTCAAGTACTACAGACATTCAGGTTGCCAGTGGAATAAGGAAGGTTATTTAAACCTCTACAATCTTCTATGGTGTTGCAACTATGACAGGTTGCCAATAGAATCAAGGAGGTTATTTAAACTTTTACACCCTTCTATGCTCAAGTGTCGCAGCTGTGACAACTTGCCAATGGAATCAGGGAGCTTATTTAAACCTCCACACTCTATTATATTCAAGTGTTGCAGCTACAACAAGTTGTCAATGGAATCAATTTTAGATTGGGTTCAAGGTGCATGCAGTCATGCAGGTTTAGTGGATGAGGGCTGCACATACTTCACACGTTAGTAAACCTTATTGCATTACAATTTACATATATAGTTGATCATTAGGTGTGCATGGTTGACCTTCGTGCCCATGTTGGCTATATTGAGTACCCCCTAAACATTATTACTAAGATGCTAGTTAAATCTATGGTACATGTGGATCATATATGAATATAGGCTGAGTATTTCCAGCAACACTGCTTTTTTAGTTGGATCCTAAAAATGCTGCAACTTATGTTGAAGGATATATTTTGCATGCTATAGAAGATATTGGAAAAACCAAACCAATTAATTTGAAGATTTATACCTCATCCCATTCTAGTGATATCATTATGCTTGAGGATTCTATTAAATGTATAGTATTAAGTTGAAATTAATTACAGTGAATAAAATATAGAAGAATGGTCAAAGAATTGCAGGAAAGAGACCTCTGAAAAGTAGATGAAGAGTAATAGAAACAATTGTAAACCCTTGAGTTCCTTAAAGCCATCATTCTTATAATACTAATAAGATTTTACATCATAGTAGGGCTTTCGATGGAATAGAGTGACCCTACTTTGATAGTAAAATTATAAAATCAAGCTAAAAACAGAGGAAAAAACTATTTAAACTTACAGAGCACACAATAACAATAGGCCATACACAATAGCTAAATATTCAAAACAAAGAAGTCTAGATTCATGAGGCATACCTTATTGATCGCAACTAGCTCACTCTCAAGCCCTTTAACTACAAAATTTTAGGAACAATGCCCCTGTGAATCAAGAAGTATATTGTATAGTTGAATCTTTGGCTGGGACTATAAATCAAAACAACAAACATTTTATTCAAACATAGGGCATGCAAAAATAAAAATCTACAAAGCCATGGCTAACCAAGATTAAAAGAAAGCAACAATTTCATTTCAATGAACTCAATTTCTCTTAATTTCTTAATATTTAGGATCTTGAAAGAAAGATAAACATAATTATTTGGCAATTAAAATAGAGTAAAAACCCTTCAAAATTAAATTAATCCTAAAATTATAAACATAGAAAGAGAATCAATTTAAATAAATATAATCTTTCGATCTGAAATTCTAGGAAAAAAAAGACAAAGGTAACAAAATTGTCTATAACTTTTCACACAGATTAAGCTTCCCTCCAATTTTTCCCTCTCCACAACATAAGTATAAAAAAATGAACGGTTATCAACAAGAATAACCAAAAACTAGAAGGGTGTATATGTACTCCAAATTTTTTGGAATTAATTTACACCTTATATTGCCTGGTTATGAGCCACCTCGGTGAACACAGTAAACCATTCCTTATAAAACATGGGTCAATGGAAATTGATATAAACTTATGTATTCGATCCTGATAAACCATCAGACTGATAAATAATTTATTTTAGCATTAAATTACTAGAGAAGAAATGCAAAGTGTTTTGGAGATGGTTGCTTGAAAAGAGTAAACCCACCTGGAAAGAGATATGGTTATCCCTTAGATTGATCTCAAATTTCTTAGGAAGATCATCAACAAAAGTGCACTCCAAAAGGTGTATTCTGACACCATAGTTGAATAACCTTTAGCATAGTGACGAACATTAGGAAGAGGAAAAGAAAAAGTATCCATGATTCAAAGAATTTGTGTCTTCAAAAAATACATTACCAAGCCCCTTGGAAATCATAGGAGAGTGGCTTCTTTGCAAGCTTAAATGTTCCAGAGAAGGCGTAGGCCTCACTCCCAGCACTCCAATACTATCACATGCAATGAACAGGGGATATGGTGTTAAAGAAAGAAAAGCATAAAAAGCTGTGGTTTTCCGAATCATTAGAATTGGGATAAATAAAATTCACTTGCACAAAACGATTTATATACTCAAGAAGAAAATTTTGATGTGTGTAGTAGACTATATATGTTCACAATTTGAATCAGGGTAGGGAAAAACAAAAAATAGAAGAGCCTTTTAAGCTTTTTAAACATTCAGAGCTTCATAATGATGGAATAGCTTATTTGTTAAGATGCTCGATGACTTTTTATGCGGATTAGGGATTTCGAAGTTTTGAGTGAGCTCTCTCCATTGCAGCTGAATTTATTCTTAACACTATATATATTACACGCAACCAAAAGGAAAAAGTAACTTAAAACTGGTAAGTTGCTTCTCTATCCCTCATTTTAAAATCTAAATTTTTATCCAACACGAAGAAGAGAAAAACAAGATTTGGAGCATGCAGGGTTTATTAAAAGGGATTTTTCTCATTGTTTTGGTAAATTTTGATCAAGCTTTGTTAGATTTTTTTGATTGAGGATGTTTAACATCAATTTGGTATCTACATAATTGAAATTTGTTGCCTTTAGAGGCAAGTACTGAACAGTATAATTTGAACAAGTTTACTGGATTTAATTTACAAAGCTTTATCAAATTTATGGCCAAATCCAAGCCTGGAATGGACCTGCTAAGTCCAATCTCAAGATCGTAAACTACTTTAAAATATGTTAAATGAAATTGATTAACTAATATAAGCTGCTAAAATTTGTAATCTAATATTTTCAGTCATCTTGATAATGGGTCACTACAAAATCTCGAATGCCTAATTAAAAATAAATAGAAATCTATCTGTATTTTGTTCAGTCATTGAGCTTGTTATGATAGGAAAAGAAGATTAAGATTTAGATGTAAATGATAGCTCACTTGCTTAGAGCAATGATGTAAATGGTAGCTCACTTTCTCACAGCAATGATGTAAATGATATATCTGTTATGAAATTTATTTTGTAACTTAGTGGGTACTACTTGGTTGCATTGCGTGAGCAACCTACATAGTCTGAAATAAAATGAACATTTCTTACCTATTATTACGCCAACAGTGATGGATTTCTTTCGGTGATATGGAATGGCTATTCCAAGGCCTACTCATAGTGAAGAGAATTAATAAATAACATGTTCAAAAATCAAACAAATCAATAGGTAACTTTATCTGACAAACAAATGGCCAATATGCAAAAGAATCTTACTGCCAGAATCTTGGTCACAAAATGTTATTTTATGTATGTGAGATTTAACTTAATCATCGCAGGGCAGAAAAATCTATATAAGAAAACCCCCTCTTATAAAAGTGTCGGACTACCCATGTCAATTCGATTCAGATTAAACTCTGTAGTCTGTACCAATCTTCTAGTGGAAAAGGCAGATGGAATAACTAGAAAAGCCCTTTTCTTTAGTAAGGAGCAAGTTAAAAGATTTTCGTCTACTAAATCAGAAGCCCTGAATGGGATTACTATGATGTTGGACTACAAGATTTGAAATGGTTTAGATCGCCTTCTTAGTTTTCTCAGTAGAAAGTGGCTTTGATAGGAGTGCAGGCTAGCATTTTGAATACAATGTGCCATGGTTAGCAAATAGGCTATATTTACCAAAGCTTGATGTTGATAGTTAAAATGGAATGGTTGCAGGAGGATTGTAAAGAGAAACTAAAATTGAATATTCAGCCTATATTTTATTTGTAGTGCATCACAGTGTCGGGAGCTTCTTAAAGAAAATATATATGACAATTAGTGTCGGACACTTGAAATCTTTGTGCTTCATCATCTTCAGGGATGGGAAAATTGAAGCCAATGCTTGCGACTAGGGATAATTCTATCGGTTGTACATTTCATTTAGATACAAAATGATGAGGATGTTAGAATTTAACTTCAAATGTAACCTACGATGCCCAGAATGCTTCTATACACTAAATAATACTAAAAAGGAGATAAATTTAACTTACCATTTGAGCAATTAAAAAGATGTGTCTTCCCATTTGGGCAGTGGCAGCAGAAAGTTTTAGTATAAGGATAATAACCACACTACCCGTTTGTTGCCTCACACCTGCCACAATCTGGAAAGATGATTTTAGGATCCTGCCATTCCAGAGGAATCCTCTCTGTAAAAGTTGTATAAACTGTGAGCTATTTTTTGGCACCGTTTTATGCTTTTCCATAACAGGGACTGAATAGATTCCAGAGCAAGCCTTAGGCTCTTCTACATCAAACCCAAAATACCACCCGTGATATTCACCACTCCTATTGCAGTCGAGCTTAACGATTTGCTTGGGTATTTTCTTTCCACAGTCTCGAAGCTTTGTAACATTAGAATTCTGATGTGAAACAAGAAAATGAGAATCTTTTAGATCATCATAGACGTTTGGGTAGTCCTAGGCTTCGAAAAGCTTTTGGTTTACTATGGTAATTCTTCTTTGAGAGATCAAGGAAGCATTAAGTATCCTATAGTCATTTCTATGTACGTGTAACCCAGGGCTCTTTGTACAGTCCACTTGAAAGCCCAGGAAACCACAGCCTTGGTTCAAAACCCCAAAATGCATGTCATCGAGGCTGAGGGATGGAAAATGAATTAGGGAGGGAAAATGGATGAGGAGAGGAAATAAAAAAAAATATTTTAAAAAAGATTTTTTTATTGTCTTAATTTAAGACAATTAAAAACTTAAAAATATAACTTAAACATAAAATATATATTTAAGACAAAATGAATATTTTTTCTTAAATTAATGTCTTAAATCCCCTCTCTATGTAGTAGTGTAGAAACCATTTTAAATTGAAGTCTCATTATAGTATTCATTTTAATAGTAAATTGTTGCACTTTAAACTTAATGCCATGGCTGATGTGTCAATTCTTAGAAATTTGTCCACTTCTTCTCCATGGCTTTGATCGGTGAGATTTACTAGATGCAAAATTGGTTGTAGATTATCAGTCAATTTCAAAATGTCTCACGGTGAATTAGACCTGAAGCTTTGCTACGGGAGCCCCATTGATGTACTACTTGAGTTTATTCCAGTTGATCCTTTTCTTGTCAGCTATGATATGAATCTAATAGTTTTGTTAGATCACCCTAATGAACAATTTTCTTGGTTGTTCATTTCATTTCTCTATTTGACTGCCAAATCATAGAATCTTGTCAGTATTATTGAAATTCTATATATAGACTAAAAATCTACATATCCTGTTACTCTAAAAATTCTGCCTTGTATCGTATTATCTTCAGAATCAATCAACATTGCATTTATTAAGTTAAATATTATATATTGTTGTTGTTACATGGTTGGTAGAATCTATAGTGTACTTAGCAATTTATACTATTCAATCTTTATTTACCCTAGTATTAAATTCTACATAAAAAAAAAACAATGCATTCACCAGTAATTATCCCTATATCAACTGCTGTTGTGTTCATTTACCTACACCCATAATGTATTATTTGTTAAGAGCTTAAGAGCAATTCATTTTATTAATTCCTGCTTTCCTGCTTTTATAGGCTATATCAGCCTCAATCCATGGGAATCTCTTTCAGTAGTTCATATTCATAGATTTCCTTTTATCTGTGGTTCTCATTATGAATAATGAAGACACAATGATCTATCTCAGTAATCTAAGATTATGTTTGTTTCAGAAGAAAATAAAGGTGTAATTTCGTTGTCAGCATCTGAAAGGTCATAACAATATATTTGTAAGATGCAAAATGGTTTGTGGTATTTAGCAGACAAGGCCATGATCCTTCAACTATGATGACTTCCATAATCAATTTCATTCCATTTGGACATTTTTGTCGAGAGAATTATGGTGGAGAGAGTATTCATGGTGATGGATAGGAATAAATAAATTAAAAAAAACAAAAGTGAACCCTAATCGTTATGAAGTGGAGGCGTTTATTGAGGCAACGACAAAAAAAATCATTTTGATAAATATACTCGAAAACCCTCATTGAAACCTTATTTTCAGGCTATAGCTCACCAAATTGGAGAAGTGAATGGTCAATACCAGCAAGGAAGAGTTTGGAGGAGTAGTGGGGAAAGCAACGAAAAAATGGTAGAAAACAGTCGAAAAAAATTGCAAAAAATGATGAACGGTTGAGATTCGTTTAATGGCCAGCAGATTGATACCAACCATTGATCAAGAAAATCAGCTTTGTCTTCTTCATATAAGAAATTCCTTCGGCATAAATATATTTAAGACAAAATTAATATTTTTCTTAAATTAATGTTTTAAATCCTCCCTTTATATAGTAGTGACATATGGATGTAGGAATGATGACCATTTAGTAGTGAAATGTTAAATTTTTTTATAAAATATATGAAAGACTTAAGACTGCACCGAGAGGCAATTCCTTCCATGCAATAGGTATTTTTGGTGCACCAAGCACTCTAGGTGGCTAAATGGCCCGCTTAGGTAGGGGTCCCACGAGGGGGGCTTAAGCTTTATGGATTATGATCAAATTCGAAAGAAAAATGAATAGAGGAGTAATAGTCATTTATTTAGTCATTTTTATTTGTCTGATATTATTCATTTATTTAGTCATTTTTATTTGTCTGATATTAGTCATTTATTTAGTCATTTAGTTGCGATTTTACTTGATGACCAAATTAGTCACTTATAAATGACCAAATTAGTCATTTATTTTCCAAATACTACTAGTGTTAGTCATGTGACTAAAAGTTTTAGTCACGTAGTCATTTATTTTCCAAATTCTACTAGTGATATGCATGGTCAAGGAAGTGTATGAAATGTGCTTTGTTTGCAGGAAAGGAAAAACTACATGTTATGCCTTTACATACAATTCAGGTAGAGAAGCCCTTCATGAGATGGGGCATTGACTTTATTGGACCAATTAATCCACCATCCAGTGCTGGTTACAAGTGGGTGCTTATTGCTATAGACTATTTCACACGATAGACAAAGGCAGCAGCTTTGAAAGAAGCAAATGAATCTTTAGTTTTGAATTTTTATGAAGATATAATCACTAGATTTGGAGTTCCTGACTCCATAATTTCAGATAATTCTCTTACATTTGTTGGATTAAGAGTCACAAATTGGGCTGTTAAACATGAAATTCATTTGAATACTTCCTCCAATTATTACCCGTAGGGTAATGGATTAGTTGAAAGTACAAATAAAAACTTGATCAGAATCATTAAGAGGACTATGGAAGAGAATCAAAGAATTTGGCATACCACATTGAAATCTGCACTTTGGGCAAATAGAATAACCCCCAAGAGATCAGTTGGTAATTCTCCATATGTACTTGTTTATGGTAAAGAGGCTAGATTACCTCTATCTATGGAGCTTCCAGCTCTAGACATTGTTCACCAGTTGGAGATGTATGAAGAACATGACCTAGTGTCCGTGAGATATGCAGAGCTCATGGAGCTCAAAGAATCAAGAGACAAAGCAATGAAAACTTTGGAGTATCATCAGCTCCAAACGAAGAAAACATTTGATAAGAAAGCTACAACCAAATTTTTCAAGGAGGGGGATATTGTTCTCAAGTGGGATGTGCTAAAGAGTGGTCCAGACAAACATACAAAATTTGACCATTTCTGGGTAGGTCCTTTTGTTGTTACTGAATGTAAGGAGCATAATGCATTACAGTTATCAAACATGGATGGAGAAAGGTTACCAATCCCAGTTAATGGGATTAACCTCAAATGTTGTTTTGAGGTATAATTTATCATTGTACATATTAGTTTAGGTTTTATGCTTTCAATAAGTGCTTCTGCACTTTAGTTTAATTGTTGTTGCATTTCCTAAGTGTTGTTCCAGAACAACTTGGTAGTTTCACTTTAGTTTCTCCAGTTTCAATAAGTTTCTAGTGTCCTTATCTGCTTCATGAGTCTCGAGTGAGTTGCAGCCATGTGCGAACTGCTCTTGGTCTATTCTGAGGTCTTACTAAGTGACTTTGAGCCCAATGGATAGGTTTTGGCTACTGGTTTATAGGTTTAGCAAGCAAACATCCAGCAAAGGTCACCAGAAATGTTGCCCGATTTTTACTTACTGGCTCAATCAGGCAGGGGTCTATTTTTTCAAGTATTCAAGGGGGCCAGATGAATTGACTTTTTCCTCAGGTCACCAAGACATCTGTTTCTAGCGTGAGGTTTTGCTGATCAATTGGGGTCTCACCGAAAGAATGGAACTCTTGGTGTAATGGAGCTCTCGCCGAAAGGTTTTGGGCTCATCGAAATGTCTTGCCGACAAGTGGCGGTCTCCCCAAAAGAAGGTTCGAGCTCGTTGAGAGATGAAAGCTTTGACGTGAAGTCTTGCTGATAGCCAAAAGTCTCGCCAAAATGGAATGCCTTCGGTGTAATGTGGTGGCTTCAATGAAAGGTCCTATCGATAGATGAAAGTCTCACCAATAGTTGTTCACAAGGCCGTCGGCAGGAAGAAAACATATTGCCTTCAGAAAAAGGTCTGGTTGAAGAGGAAAAGTCTTGTCAAAGGTTCATGGTTTGGCATAACGTCTTGCCGATTGTTAAGGTCCTGGCGACAGGGGCTAGCGAAGGGGTAAAGTCTCACTGACAGGGTGGACTCTTGCCGAAGTGAAACGATGTCAGGAAAAGATTTGAGCCCGGTGAAAGGTTTCGCCGACTAAGTGATGTCTCCCTGACAAGAAAGGAGGTCTCGAAGAAAGGAAAGGAGCTCGGCGAAAGGTCTTGCTGACTGAGAAAAGTCTCCCTGACTGAAATAAGCACTCGCTAAAACAAGGTAGCTTTGATGAGAAGTCTTGCTGACCCGATAGGGTCTTGTTGAAATGAGGTGAGCTCGGAGAAGTGGACCCTTGTTCACTATGAATCCTGCCGACACATGGTGGTCTTGCCAAGAGGTTTTTCCTTTGGCATAAAGTCTGGCCAAATGAGGGAAGTCCTGCCGATAGAGGGGTGCCTTCGGTATAATATTTTAAGTTCGGGGAGAAGTCTCCCCAACCTGATAGTCTCGCCGACCATTGTGCACAAGTGGTCTAAGCTCACCAAAATGTTTCAAGCTTGGCGAGATGTCTTGCCGATGCTTGTTTGTCTCGTCGAAGGTTATGACATCAGTATAACGTCTAGCTGACATGGCGAGGTCTTGCCAAAGGAAGTTGCATTTGTTGACAGAAGGTTCGGTTGGTGTAATGTCTCATCGACCGAATGGTGTCTTGTCAAGAGAGAAAGAATCTGCGCTCAGGGAAATAGATTTGCTCGGGGTGATGTCTTGCTGATTGCTGGAGGTTTCAGCGAAATGAAATGGCCTCGGTGAAACATCCCACTGACTTGGTGGTTTCTTGTCGATAGCGATAGGTCCACTGCAGACTTCGGCAAGAACTCTTGCCGAATGTGGATATCTGGGCAATGAAATGGTGATATTGGTATGACTTCTAAGGATTCGCCATGATGTTTGGTTGATAGCGATGGTCTAGGTGACAATGTTGGATATCAATAGGACTCTGGCCACTCACCATGAACTCTTGCCGATGGTTGTGAGCTATGCCGATAACTGCTGAAGGGCATAATCGCATTGGGGAGACATGGCTAGTGTCTCACCGACATACGATTCTGATGAAGCAACCTTTGACTGTCTGGAAAGCTATGTGGCACGAGTTCAACCAATCAGAAGGAGCTAAAGATGGACCATGGATAGTTTGATTATTTTGTCTATTCCTATGGGGAAGATCAGCCGAATGCAAGCGGCATGGATCTGCTTTGAGATCAAAAGTGATGGAGCAGCTTTGGGAAGCAATGGTGTGGAGATCTAATGGGAAAATCTGATGTTGTTTCTAGAAGAGGTAAACTTGCGGAAGGGTCTAGAACATTAGAAGAACAAAAACTATTAGACCACAAGGATAGCTGGGATGTTGACTGGCAGGAGTGGATCGACATTTATGATATAGCACTCTAAAACATTCAAAGCAGCCTTGATGGAAGTTCGAGGGTGGACACGGGGCCAAAAGTTAATGCAATTGTTGCAAAAAATCAAGGAGGCCATTCCTGGAGCGACCCTTCATCAACATGGACAGCAAGGATACACTTGAATGCAACATTAACTTCATTAAAAAGATCTAGGGGCAGATCTTTCTGGAGACTGATATTTTTGTAAGCCCTAGGGCTGGGACTTTTGTATATAGGGCATTTTTTGCCTCTTTGTAAGGGAGTTCTTCTTATGCTTTTTCAGAATTTTGTGACTTTTGCAATCCTTTCTCATATTAGCACACGTTTGTGACTCATTTGGAGCATAATATATAGAGTTTACCTTGGTCACTGTTGATGATTCAAATTACCATCTTGTTCTTGCAAAGTGTTGTGCATTTCAGGTTAATGATCAAGTTATTTTGTGAATTTCTTCTATTCCCTTATAACTTTATCTTTTGTTTGCATGCCTTCCTTTGCAAAAGTATCATTATATAAATCACAAACTGTGTTTACATAATCACACATGGATTCTAATCTATGAAAATATTTTCCTTTCTTGAAAAAGTGTGTGAATGAAACCTATTTGTGATACATTAATGTAAAGCTTACAAAAATTTGATGTGTAATCTTATGTTCATTTTCAATTTTCAAGTGTAAATCAAAGTATTCCATTGCTCTTATCAGTTCAGTGTATCACCATAGGGTTTAGTTTTATTTTTATGCACTCCTTCTCCCTTTCCCTTTACAGAATCAGTAGTTTAGGTGATACCAAAGGAAGTCGGCCTTCTTCGAAAGTTGACCTCTGTCTACAAGTAACCCACAACTTTAGAGGTCTTCCCATGTTACACTAAGGTTTTGAACATCAGGTTCAATAGGGTGCAATTTCAGGTGATAACAGTTATTATAGAGGGATCCTACGTGATCCTATAGCCTTAGCCAGACTATTTCTAAGTGACATGGTTTATGAGTAATATATTGTCAAAAATTGCTACGTTTTTGCACTTTGGACTCTTAAGGGATATTGCCAGTCTAATGTAGCTAAGACTATTTCAGTGTGTTTGGGTGTGAAACAGGACCATGCCTAACATAAAACCACCAATCTAGACATGTTGGAATTGTTGGTTTGGTCGCATGAGGAGCAAAACAAAAGGTACACCCCTTTGAAACTTTACACTACATACATATGACCTTTTTTCCATCAACTAAAATCTCGACACCATGAGTAAATGCCTTAGAGATATAAAAAACCGAGAGAGGTTATTGTAGAGGGGTCCTACGTGATTTCGTAGCATTAGAAAAAATATTCCTAAGTGACAGTGTTTTTGAGTAATAGCTCGTCAAATATTGTTTCCTTTTTGCACTTTGAACTCTTAAGGGATATCATTGGTCCAATGAAGATCAGATTATTTTAGTGTATTTAGGTGTGAAAAAGAACCATTCCTAGCATAAACCCACCAATCTAGATTTTTTGGAACTATTGGTTTGGTTGAATGAGGAGTAGAACATAAGTTACAGCCGTTTGCAGCTTTACACTACATGCATTTGACCCTTTTTTCATCAACTGAAAACTTGACACCACAAGCAAATTCCTTAGAGATATCAAAATCCAAGAGAGACTATTGTAGAGGACCCTACACGATCCCATAGCCTTAGATGAATTATTTCCAAGTGATGGCTACCAAGTAATAGCTTGTCATATATTTCTACCTTTTTGCACTTTGGACTCTTAAGTGATATTGCTAACACAATGTAGCACCCACTAATATGGATGTGTTGGAACTATTGGTTTGGTTGCATAAGGAGTAGAACAAAAGTTACACCCCTTTGCAACTTTACATTGCATGCATCTAACCATTTTTTCATCAACTGAAAACTTGAAACCATGGTAAAACTCCTTAGAGATATCAAAAACTACGATGTTATTATATAGGGGCCCTACATGATCCCGTAGCCTCAGAAAGAGTGTTTCTAAGTGACACGGTTTTTGAGTAATTTTTTTTCAAAGATTGCTACCTTTTTGCACTTTGGACTCTTAAGGGATATTGTCAGTCCAATATAGCTCAAACTATTTTAGAATGTTTGGGTTCGAAACAAGACCATGACTGCCCTAAATATACCCACCCAGACACGTTTGAACTGTTGTTTTGGTTGCATGACAAATAGAGAAGAATCTACACATGCACTGTTGGTGTAATTAATTATTAATTACACTTTACATAAGTTTACTTAGGTAATTATTTAATTCCTAGGTTAATTAGTTGTCATCCTTATTGTTGAGCTATCTTGTTGCTCAAGATAGTTAGGGTTATGCATCTTTGCTTTTATAAAGCAAATCATTATCATGTAATTATTGAATTCTCGAATAATATTATGTTGCACATTCTTTTGCAACCTCTCTGCTTTTTTTTATTTTCTCTTCTATGGAAGGTCTTTTCAGTTTGCAAATTTGATCTTGGTTTCTAACATGGTATCAAAGCCTTGATTTGCAGCCCCTTCTCAGATTTTTGAGAAAATCATTGTAGGGTTTGTTCGGGATTCCTTGAGGGTATCATGCCTTGAGTTCATTCATGCGATGTTTTGGATCAGATCGGGCCTCACCATTGGATTCAGAGTGCTGGAAAAAGTCAGGATTGACTTTTATTTTGTAGATTTTGGCCATCGTTTTCCATATTTGTGAGGGTTTCAAGCTCAGAGGTTTTTTGCAAGTTCTGGAGGAAGCTGATTTTTCGGAGCAGTTTGAGCAGAAACAGAGGTCACCATCGCGTTCACAGTGGCCAAAAACCTTAAGAATGCTTGTTGTTTCATTGATTTTGGTGAAGTTGGTCTGGGAGGAAATTTTTTTTGTCACGGAAGTGACCATTATGGCCTCCCCATGCATTCGAGGCACAATTTTCAAATTTATTTCTTAAAAACACATTCTTTTTTGGAATCTATCGCAGCTCCGCGATTGCAAAAGAATCCACGCCTAGCGTGCTGAGCGGCCACCCACTCCTCAGTAGCCTTCCCACCTTTCCTGCGGCCATGAACAGCCCTGCTGGCAGATCATCGGCCGGCTGCTGTCGGTCATGGATGACCGAGAAGCGCCCTGGCGGCTCGGTAACCCACCGGCCTTGATTCTATGGTGATCAGGCGCACACAGCAATTTTTTGATGAAAGAATATTTTGGGAGGTTCATGGAATATTCCTGGCAGTGCGGAGAATATTCTGCGGTGACTTTTTTTTGGCAGCCAAAATTTTTTCCGGCAGTGGGGCATTTTTTGCCCTGATGGCCAGATGGCCATCAAATTTTTTGTAGTGAATTGCTAACATCAGCATGACGTCATCAATCGTACGACCCCTCTTTGCCCCTCCTAGCCCTAATTTTTCCTAAAGGAGCAATTTTTTTCTTTTGGTCATAACTTGGGCATACGGTATCGAAATCGAGAAAATGAGATATCGTCGGAAAGTTGGTTATGAGAACTTTCCAATGGTGCTGTTTATTTTTCATTATTTTTCTATTTACACCTACATTTTATTTATTGCTGTTTGAAGCCAGATATTATTTTGGAATGCTGAGCTCCGCGCTTTTTCCATGATCTTCATTTTTCACCTTCTTTGCGGCATTGGAAAGTATTGAGGAGCTCTATGATGTAGTCCATGCACTTTTTTCTGTATTTTTCCCAGGTTGATTGTTATTCCATATTTTTCCCAATGGGTGTTTTGGAGATTACTTGGAGTTTTTGGCAGTTGGAAGGGTGAAACACGGTCTGTTGCTTCATTTTAATTACCCATCATATTTATTTTACATTTTATGTACATTGGCATTCTCTCCTTTTAATAGTTAGGTTATTATAATAAATAGACTGAATCTAAAGTTCCATTAGGGGAGTTTCTTGCATAATAATCGATTAAAATTCCGTGCATGCACTTTGATCTCCATATCCATTTTGATTTGTTGGCAACATGTATGGGTTATTTGGTTACCTAGTTTCTTTTGGCCACATTTTTGCTATTGCTTGACTCATATCGGATTCATCGGTTCACACTTTAGATTGAGATTTTATGTTTCTTGATCCACATTGGTTCAGATACTTCTTAGTTTAAGGGCCATGTTTTTATGGTTATTGTTCCAGAGTCTTTTTTGGTACTCCTTCCCATGGAAGAGTTTCATTCACAATTTAGCGCCGGCATCGAGATACGGTTCTAGATTATGTCATCATCTCATCTTGTTACTTCTGGTCCAAAGGTTATTTCCATTTGTAGGAGTTTCCGATTGTTAAAGTAGCGCCGAATTATAACTTTGTCGCATTATCATGATTCTGGTTTTGGTTCGGTTGTAGAGGCAGTATCTTTCCTTGCTTGTTGGATTGTGGTTCGGTGTTACTTTCGATGTTCTTCGGTGCTTCTTTGTAGCAGCCATCTCATTGTAATGAGGTTTTGTCCCCTTTAGGTTTTCCTTCTCTACCTCATCATTTCATTTGTAAATGAGTACCTGATCAGGCCTTGTTATCGGGACTCATATTTGCATAATAATTTTTCTTCTCCCTAAGTTGCACTTATGGTGGGGTGTTGGTGTAATTAATTATTCATTACACTTTACATAAATTTACTTAGGTAATTATTTAATTCCTAAGTTAATTCGTTGTCATCCTTATCTTGTTGAAGGCCCTATCTTGTTGCTCAGGAATAAGATGGGAGTTATCATCTTGCTTTTATAAAGCAAATCATTATCATGTAATTATTGAATTCTTGAATAATATTATGTTGCACATTCTTTGCATCCTCTGCTTTTCGATTTTCTCTTTTTGTGGAAGGTCTTTTAGGTTTACCAAATCTAATCTTAGTTTCCTAACATTCTCAACTTCTCGAGAGTAGGAATAATCTCTTCATTGAATACATGATCTATCTCATTCATTTTGGTCTGCTTCTTTTTCAAGTGTTCTTAGAGAAGACTAACCTCCTTTTAATTGATGTTAAAATATTCTTCTTATCTTTTAATTCCATTTCTAAGTGGTTAATTTTAGTCTTCAATTTTTTTTCTTTAATTTCAACCCTTAGGACGACAAATTCATTTGTTCAAATCTTCCTATAACATCATCTCTCACTTTATTTTCCTACACAAATTCTTACCAAATACAAAAACTCAATTGTGTTTTGTTGAATGACATATATGACAACAATTGCATTAGATTGAATGGCATATATGAAAACATCCTATCAATTTTAGATTTTATGTTAAGCACGCATCATAACTAGTGTTCATTATGGTGTGCTTAGTGTGTTTATTCATGCATGTTTATTATGAATTTTTTGAGTGAAAGTTCTAATTTAACATATATGCCACTAACTTGTATGGATTTGAGTTGATGGTTACAAATTATTATGTATGGAAATTTTTTGAAGTTGCTTGTTCATGCATTATGGTTGAGTGAAATTGATGCTTCTATGTCATTGTATGAAATTTGCATGAAGGAATTGATGATATATATCATTTTGTTGTATGTTGGGTTTTGTTCAAAGGTTGCATTACATTTGTATTACACTTATATATTCTTATTTGAAGATTGCATCAAACTCATATAGCAAGTTTGGTGTGGGTTAAGGTTGATTGACATATATGACAATATCATATGAGTGTTATTGCTTTTGTAGGAAGTTTCCATTATGACTAGTGTACATAAATCCCATATGGTATGCCTAGTTTCCTTCTTCATGCATTGTTCTTAGCAACATTCATTGTTGTGCATTACAATAATACAAATTTCATGTGGAAGGTCAAATAACATGCATGTCATGGAGTTGTATTTGGTTTGTTTAATGGTTGTATCACACTCATATGGTGTGCATATATAGTGTTTCTTCATGCATTATGGTTGAGTGATGTCTTAATTTTTTATCATGATTATTGTATAGATTTCACATGAACAATCTAATGAACATGTATCTTGTTTAGTTGTAAGGACTTTATTTGAAGCTTGCATCAAACCCCTATGGTGTACATAACGTTCTTGTTTACATGTATCATGGTTGAAAGAGTGTGATTCTTATTCATGATGATTTTATACCTTTTACATGTTATTAAGCTTGAAATTTTTAATGGAATGAATGTTGAATTGAGTTGTAATGGTTTTGTTCGACGGTTCCATCACTCATATGGTTTGTATAGAGTGTTTAGCACCACTGAGTGACATTGATTTTTATCAAGATGATTATATTACTTTTGAATGAGCATTGTAATGGCATATATTTCATTAAGTAGTATGGGATTTTTTGGAAGTTTTTAATTAATTGAAAGAATCAATGCCATAAGACTGCCATAAGCTGCTCTTTTCATCTTTTTTTCCTTGCCTATGAGACCACAATTCTTTGAGGCACTTTTTCAAAAATTTCTTCTCAACAAATATTATATAGTGCTTCTCATATCATTTTCATTAATTTTAGCTTCTTTTGAAAAAAAATTAGCTTCCCACTTCATTACAGTCTAGTTCAAAAATAAAATAAAATTCAAATGTAAATTCATTCAAGAGAGCTTAAAATCATGTGTATTCTCAAATTGAGTGTTTGATAAAAATGCTTTGGTAGACATGTATGAAAAATGTGGTACAATAGAAAAGGCAATGAATTTTTTGAAAAAACTCCTCAAAGAAATGTGGTCTCATGGAATTTAATGTATGTGAACCTTAATACGATTGAGCTCTAACATAGATGGATCACCAATTGTAATTCATAAGTTCTATTAAAATGTAATTTTGTTAATCTATAGCATGTTATTGATCATAAATTTAAACCATTCTAAATTAATTATACATTCTAGTTTGAAGATTCAAAGTAGAAAGACATGCACACAAGGAATAAATTAGATTGAATATCAATTCTTATATATCAAAATGTAGAATAATTGTGTTTTTGCATATAGAAATTTGGCATATATGCCTACTCAGAACAAGTTTTACAACAAGTTTTACAAATTGTGGCATATATGCCATCTCAAGATCTATCAAACCCTAAATACATATCAATCTATATCAAATCCTAATCCTATGTTGGATCATCAGAATCAAGCCTCCTCAAAGAACTTAGTGGCTCTAAATTTTCCTGCACAATATCAATTTAAACCACAAATTAGATTAATTATGTGAATGGTTGACAACATAGACTAGTAAATAGAAACTTATATATTATAATTTATAAATTATCAATTTTCATCAAAATCACTATATTGAACTATATTATATAAAAAATACAGTTCTTGTTTACCTCAAGTCTTGCTCTCTTTTTTGTAAGATGTTTTGCATATGATTGTCCCTTAGGATGATCAGGAGTCCTCATATAAAGAAATGGTCCTACATTCATCACATTGCTGAATCGAGTAGTAGACTATAGTAGGTAAAATAAAAATGATACAAATTAACATATAATTGTTGAGAAATAATTATGTTTACTAAACATATATCTACTCCTATCTAAATGTAAATATCTGCAATATAAAATAAACAAATACCTGTTGTGATGCTTCTACACTAGATGGGCTCATGATGGATGAAGCAGCTAAGATGGTTTCCTACATAAAAAATGACATGAATGTAACCCAATTTAAATGTACATGCACATATACTCATAATATCAAGAATATAAAAAAAATAATACCTATTGTGCAGCTTCTTCTAATGGCTCAAGCTCAGTCAACATGGCTATAAAAGTACCAGGTTGCTACATAAAAAGAGAAGATTACATTAGACTATCAATCTATGTACATGTATTTAAACATAATAGATTTCAAAAATGAACATCTAAATATCAATTTAAATGATATCATATACTAAGTTTCTAGGCCAAATGAGATGACTGATTGCATAGCCTCTTACACTTGGGAAATATGGTCCTCTGTCATCAACTGTTAAATATTCTGGTACATAAGCATATATTAGTACATTTATATCTCTTATAAAATATGAAAGAATTTAGATAGAACACACTATGAAATTACTTTAAGTCCTACCAATGCTCCCACATCATGTCTTCCACCTGATGTCTCTCCTAGAAATGGTCCACTTTATGCTCTATCTACTCCTACATCTCACATATCATGGACCTCATAGTTAGATGTGTCTATTGGAGCCTCACTGGACTATCGAAGAGGACCCAAACATATATTGTGGTATGTCATGCAGTAATGGGGCACACAAATATGTGCCGAAGAGGAGAGTGTACCAGTCAAAAATGATGCAACATGTGCATCACCATCATGCTAGGATGTATCAGGTGCATCACCATCAGGATGGGATACACCATTATATGCCTACTGCAACGTTATGGCTCCATGTGATCAAATGATCACTTAATGCATGCATGGAAAAAATGCTCTGATTCCCTGCATCTAAAATAATCTCGGGGTAAGGTACTAGAGTTGGGGCAGCAATAGGTGGAGTAGGAATAACTGTGGTGACTCAGTGTGCTCTAGGTCTATCTTGTGGTATCCCTTTACCCACACCTTAGAAATATTACATGTCAAAGTAATTGACATGCCTCCCTAGGAAAAAATTGGCATATAATTTTCATAGAAAATATTGAGGGATGTCAAGATTATTGCTAGGTGGTTTATCAAAAACCATCCACCAACATCTCCAAAAATTATCTAATATACCTCTATGTGTGCACCATTTAATTGACAATTTTGGCTTCCACACATCTACTGGCTATCCTATTTTGGGATTGATGAATAGCTAAGCTAATTGGGATTTCTCAATATCAAGTGCCTCACTTCATCATATGATAGCCCATTGGCATAATGTTTCCTTTGGACCTCTTGCTACTCTACAAACCTATTATGCTTGTTTGCTAGAGTTTCAACATTTGAAATGATTGTTTCTAAAGTTATTTTCATATCTAATAGCGCAGGGAGTGTCATAAATTTCAAACTATGTTTCTCAATTGATTTAAATTTTTATGAATAGATTCATGTATTGTGGACACATTTTGGTTTGGAAACAATGGTGGTGAAGGAGGATTTGCAAGGTTTTCACCTTGAGCAGGGTTGGGATCAACCACTATTAAGCCTGTTTCTTGATGAAAATTTTAAAAATTAACAATCATTTTAATGCAATAAAAAACCTATTTTTGACTAAAATTCACAAAAAAAAAACAAAACTAATTATATAAAATTGAAGAAAAACATTAAAATTTATAAATACCTATGAAATTTGAGTGATTTGAGCAAAAAAATCCAATGCTATTCGAATATCCGATTTCCTTAAATGAAAACACGCATAGAGAAAGGAAATGTAGGATGAAAACTAACTCTCGGATTTTGCTTTTTTTATTTTATGCCACAAGAAACAAATATCCATTTCTAAATGGATATCTATTTTGTTTATGTTTTTTTTAACTGGTCGAGTCCGGGATCCGACCCCCATATATTACGAGCACAAATTTAACATGTTTATAATATTTAATATAATTTAACATATTTATTATTATAATATATTGTATTATATTACAATATAATATAATATATTCTATTACAATATAATATAATATATTCTATTATAATATAATATAATAATAAAATATTATATTATAATATATTTAATATTATATTATTATATAGTTAATGTATTATAGTATTATATTATAATATATTTAAAATTATATAATAATATAAAAAAAAACTTAATATAATGCCAGACACGACCAAATTAAAAAAACCAACTTAAACTAAATGGATATCCATTCCAAAATTAATTTTCGTTTATCTTTGGTGTTTGTTATGGCACCATGTACTTTCTACTCGAGCTTAGAAAAATTAAAGTGGATTTTCACATTTTTGGGTAAGTTAAAAATGCATTTTTTTTCACATCACCACTTTTTAGACCCCCATGATCTTGCACAGACCCTTCCCCATTATTAAATTATTATCACATGTCTCTCAAACATTAAATAATAATACAATTTGTTATAATACAACATCAAGTGGTCCCCCAAATTGTTACCTAGTGTGATTAACCACACCACCTAGGTGCATCACAACTAAATAATTATTTAATTACAACATTATAAGATATCATTTTATGCAATGGTGTACAACACCATATCCCAATAGGGGTATGTGCAAGATCATGATGGGCCAAAAAGTGGTGATATGATGGGTATTTGTAGGGTATGTGGTTGATGACTTTTTTTTACCCAAAATTGATGTCAAAATGAAAAGGGTTTTTAAAGGAGATTCTCAGGTTTCTACCAATATAAATTATGCTTTACTTTGAATTTAATAAATAATTATTATTCATTTTCTATTTGAATTACTTGACTAAAGTCCTTATTGATAGGCTGATTGAAAAACATCTATAGCTTTCAAATGGTATCACATTTTTTGAATCCAACATGTATCACATTCTATGCTTCGTATACTATATAGGATTAAAAAAGAAAAAATAAATTTCATAAATTTTGACTAAGTTAAGGTGGTCAAACATATGAGTTTTTATATTTTTTAAAATTTGTAATAAAAATTCATAATTAATTATTTAATTGGAAAAAAATTACAAAAAATATGCATCACATCCGACATGAGTCATCTACTTATGTCTAAAATATATAAAAAAATATTATCATTTTATTGTGGTTAGGGTGGTCAGTAGACACCTACTTATTTTTTCCTCAAATATAAGTACTACTGCATTGAAATTTCAAATTTTCACCAAATAGATTTAAAACAAAAAAAACCTAGTGGTTTAAAAACTACATGCAATTTTCTATAGATTCTATTCTTACATATTTTTGAAATAATATAGATAACTTATTCAAATTTTTATGCCACATTGCCTAACTTTGATTTTTTTGAATTTTTTGCCACTTAAGGGCCTTTTTTTTCCATGATGACATAGTAGCATTTGCATGCCTTGGTTTTTATAGAGTATCCAAGGAAGATTCCTTCATTAGATCTTCAATTGAACTTTTCCAAGTTTTCTTCATCCCGAGCTTGATATAGTATTTTCTTCCAAACGCTCTAAAATATTTCACAATAGGAGGTTTTCCATACCATAATGCATAAGTAGTTTTTGAGCTATTCACTCTAGCTTGTCCTCTATTAAGTATGTATACTATAGTATGAATTGATTCTCTCCAATATAGATCTTATAGATTTGCTTCCTTCATCATGGATCTTGCTACTTTTTGAACAGTCTTGTTCTTCCTCTCCATTAATCCATTTTTTAAGGAGTCCTAGGAGCTTATAACTATCTATTTATTCCATGATCTTCACAAAAAATAATAAACTCATTGGAGGTGAACTCACCACCTCTATCAGACCTCAAGAATTTGATTTTCAAATCCATTTCATTCTCAACCCTAAATTTAAAGGCTTTAAACTTATCTATAGCTTCTAATTTTTCTTTGAGAAATGTCACCCAAGTCTTTCTAGAATAATCATCTATTAATAACATAAAATAATTGTCACCTTAAGAGCTTCTTATTTTGGTAGGTCCACACATTTTTGTATGCACCAACTCTAAAGGTCTTGTGATATAATATTCTTTAGTTTTGAACCTCTTCTTTGTTCATTTTCCAAAATGAAACTCTTTGTAGATTGCATTGATAGGTTTTGTAATCCTTGGAAGATCTCTCATAGCATCAGTAGAACTAATCTTCACTAGGCTATTAGAGTTAATGTGACCCATTCTTCTATGTCATAGCTAGCTTTCATTGGTTTGTGACATAAAACACTTAACACCACCACCTTTGAGCTGATAAAAATTTATTTTTGACCTTTTTCCTATAGCAACCAAAGTTTTGGATCTTCCCTTTATGATTTCATAGCCATCATCCTAAAACACCAAATTATATCCTTTGCTACACATATTTCCTACACTGAGAAGATTGTGCCAAAGACCCTTGACATAAAGAACATTTTCTATTTTATGCTTGCCATCAAAGCTAATTGAACCTTTTCAATAGATCTTAACAAATGTATCATCACCAAAATTCACAAGACAACTATCATACTTTTCAAGTTTAACAAGCTTACTCTTGTCACCAATCATATGATTTGAGCATCCACTATCAATTATCCAATAGTTTCTCCCCTCTCTTGCATGAAAATAAGTCAACATAGTTGCTTCAATATTGTGACTTGTTTTTGAAGCACTTTACTTCACACATCTTTTAGGATTACTAGAATTAGTTCCCACATTTAGAGCCATGAATAAGCAATCATCACTATCTTCATCAGGATAGTCTGATTCCTCATCATCAGATACACCATTGTATTTTCAACATAATAACTCTTAATAGATTTACCTTTATGATCCTTATATTTGTCATTTACAACTTTGATTTGAAATTTAGAAGCCTAATGACCTATCTATCTACAATTGAAACACTTAAAGGGTAACTTCTATATTTTTCAATTCCCTTTATTAATCTCCTTACAAAATTTACTTCCACCTCATCAATATCATTCAGATCTGACTCAACATCCTACTCTGCCTTGCTGAATTTAAGGTAGTTTCTTTATTTGTAGCATCTTTACCAAAATCTGTAAATTCAAAATAAATTAAAGCACCAAACATCTAATCTCTAGAATATTGATCTAAATTATGAGCTTCCACAATAGCAAAAACTTTAGAACTATAATATTTGGGGAGAGTTATCAATACCTTTTTTATAACTTCAATTTCTTTGAGCTTACCACCAAGACCATTGATTTCATTAACAACTTCATCCACTTTGAGCATGTAGGTTGTAATGTCTTAATCTTCTGACATCCTTAGGTTTCTAAATCTAGCTTTGAAATTCTACATATTTGCTTTCTTAACCTTATCATCTCCTTCATAAATACTTTGCAATTTCACCTAGACCTCTTTAGTAGTTTTGAGACTTATCACCTTTCCAAGTTCAGAATTAGAAAGAAAACTCAAGATAACATTTATTACTTTGTTTTTATTCTCATAATCCTTGACCTCATCATCACTTGTTGAGCTATTAGTAGCCATAGTATATCTAGTTTCAACTAAATTCTAGACTCCAAATCCTAACGAGACAAGAAAGGTTTCCATCCTAGTTTTCCAATAAGCATATTTCATTCCATCAATAATATGATACTTGACAACCTTTTTTGTGCACCATCCATATCTACCTAAAGTGATTAAGATTCTTTAAAGGAACCACAACATTGATACCAATTTTTAAACACATAGGACAACTAAGAGGGGGGCTGAATAAGTTATGCATTAAAACCTTAAACCCTCATTAAACATCAAACCCTTATTATCATTATTAGAATGTAAACAAAAGTAATATAAACACATTCAACACCATACACAAGAGAACACCATATTTACATGGAAAACCCTAAGTAGGTAAAAACCCACAATGAGGATTAGCTCACATGTATGAATAGCAACACTGAATACAATAGGATCACTACCCAAATTAGACAAATGGCTGACTAACAATTGCTCACTGCCCAAAGGAATCACTGTCCAAAAGAAAGAATAATAGAACAAGACTATTACAGAGAGATTCACTATCTCAAAGCATCAGGAAAAATTGACCGTGTCGCAACTCTACACCATCCACATCCTTTGGATCACTACCTCTAGCAACTTCAAGTACACTAAAAATATTGAAAACTTTTTCTCACTGCATCTGGTAGCCTTAGGTGTTTAAGCTTGCACTCAAATAACCATCGCATCACACCACACATCACATAATTCTTTAATAATTACCCTTATATACCTTCATAACCTAAAAAACTTTCTCTATGTCAACCTCAATGAAATGTATGCACTTCAAATGTGGAACCACTATTTATAGGTTGACACCAAACACTTTTGTGGTGGAAATAAGTGAAGGCATACTACACCAAGGGTTAACTAGGATCCAAATCTATGTTGACACACTTCACCATGATTCCACAAAAAACAACCTCCATAATTAGTGCTAGCACACCAGGTCGACCAAACTTGCACTAACACTAACAAGCGACCACTTACATGCCTCTATATTGCTGGAGTAATCATGCATTGGCTAGTAATTAATTAATCTTTAGTTGATTATTAGTCTAATTTATTCTCATGAACTTATGTTAAACTTAGGAGTTATTTATTTAGTTAACTAAATGTTTTTCTATGTTAACTGAAGTGAGCTATTATCAGATCATTTTATCTCATTGCATGTGATGTTGACACTTGTCTTGATCTAATCCCTTTACCATTTAGGGTTGCTCCTATATAGTACTCAACCCTCATTGTATTATCTCTTTTCTACTCTCTTGGACATTTTGTAGCTTTTTCTTGTTGAGGAATATAATATTATTTGTTTGTAGATCTCTTGCATGGAAGGTGTCTTGATTCATTATTTGATCCTATGGATTGTGCTTTTCACAATTCTAACATGGTATCTGAGTGTGGATTTAACAAACCCCTTCTTAATTTATGAGGTTTTTCTTTAACAAGGGTTATAGGCTTGAGATCTAGAATCCCTTTTTATTTTTTTGCAAATTTTGGAGGTGGGTGAACTTTGGCACATCTAGGATCAAAATAATGTCTTCTAGTAGATTAAGAGATTTTGAGAAAGTCAGATTTACAGGTTTTGTTTGGCTTGATTTGGACTATTGAGGTCAGATTTGTGAGACACAAGCCATAAGATCAAATAACAAACAAATACACCTTCCATGCAAGAGATCTGCAAACAAAGAATTGCTATATTCCTTAACAAGAAAAAGCTACAAAATGAACCTCAAGAATCTTCAAGGAAAGAAAAAGTCCTCAAAAGTTGAGAGTTTGAGAGATAAAAAAAGACTATCAAAATGGTATGAAAACTCTAGAGAGAAAAAAAGAGAGTTTGAAGTGGTTGCTTTTTTCCTAGATCTGGAGGCTAGCTATAATTTTGGTGCATTTTGGGCATGCAGATAAAAACTAAAGGTGAATTAAAAAAGGATGTTATCTTTTTTTAAGATAATTTTTTTATTTTTAAAATTTTATAAAAATTAAAAAGTAGGTAAAATGAAAACTAGCAAGTTTGAATATTTTAAAAGGGAGGTGGATTTTTTTGGGGGTACCTACAAGGTACCTTCCCATGCAGGCCCAATACCTTCCTTGTCATGGCTAATTTAATGTTGTTTGATGGTGTTTCTTAGTTCACCAATGGCCTATCCTTAGACCAACTAGTGGTTATTTATTGCCACTTGGTGATTGACAAATATTTCCATCACATTTTTTATTGGTTGACTAAAATTTTTTCGATTCATATTTTTCACTTTTCAGCTATTGCAATTTTTTTTTGATTGTCGACCTACTATTTTTGGAATCATGTGATTTTCAAAGACCTTTTGGAATATTCTGTCGGATTCAGAGCATATTCTAGTAGCCATTTTTTACCAGGGGGCTAGATTTTTTCCCGACAATAGGGAATATTCCTTGTATATTTGGGTATGTGCAGGATCATGCTGGGCCAAAAAGTGGCAATATGATGGGTATGTAGCTGAAAAAATTTTTTTTACCCAAAATTGATGGAAAGAAAAGGGTTTTTAAATGAGATTCTCAGTTTTCCACCAATATAAATTATGTTTTACTTTGAATTTAATAAGTAATTATTATAGATATGTGCGGGATTATCATGGAAAAAATAGGCCCTTAAGTGGCAAAAATTCAAAAAAATCAGAGTTCAAAAACTTGATGTAAAAATTTGAATAAGTTATCTATATTATTTCAAAAATATGTAAGAATAGAATCTATAGAAAATTGAATGTAGTTTCTAAACTACTAGGTTTATTTAAAAAAAAATCTATTTGGTGAAAATTTGAAATTTCAATGCAGTAGCACTTAAAGGAAAAAATAAGAAGTAGGTGTTTGTCCTGACCACCCTAACCACAATAAAGTGATAATATTTTTTTATAATATTTTAGATATAAGTAGATGACTCATGTCAAGATGTGATAGATATTTTTTTGTAATTTTTTTCCAAGTAAATAATTAATTATAATTTTTTTATTACAAATTTTAAAAAATATAAAAACTCGTTTGTCTGACCACCTTAACTTGGTCAAAACTTCATGAAATTTTATTTTATTTTTTTAATCCTATAGTATGCGAAGAATAGAATGTGACACATGTTTCAGATTCAAAAAATGTGATGTCATTTGAAAGCTATAGATGTTTTTCAATCAACCTATCAATCAAGAATTTAGTCGTAATTCAAATAGAAAATCAATAATAATTATTTATTAAATTCAAAGTAAAGAATAATTTATATTCATGGAATTTTGGGAATATCCTTTAAAAACCCTTTTAGTTTCATCAATTTTGGGTAAAAAAAAGGTCATCAACTATAGACCCATCATATTGCCACTTTTTGGCCCATCATGATCCTACACATACCCTTATTCATTTTCTATTTGAATTACGGATAAAGTCATGATTGATAGGTTGATTGAAAAATATCTATAGCTTTCAAACGGTATCACATTTTTGAATCCAAAACGTGTGTCACATTCTATGCTTCGCATACTATAGGATTAAAAAAAGAAAATTGAATTTCATGAAGTTTTGACCAAGTTAAGGTGGTCAGACATACGGGTTGGGTAAGTGCACTAAGATGGTTCCCAAAAAGGGGGCTTTAGTGGCCACATTTTTCTGAAATAAGGAGATACTGACCTTGGACATGAAATTGAGAATAGTTACACTCAAAATTTTGAGATGGAACAAAAACAAGGATCAAAGTGCTCCAAGTCTACTTTCTAAACTACTAATTTATTTTGAAAATGGTTGAGATTAAGGGGTTTAAAAAAGGGACTTACACAAATTGGTGTTATTTTTGTCAGAAAAACATAACATAGCAACTCTTGTATGACCCGAGCACGGTGAACTTTTTTGTAGTATTTTTAAAATCACTAGTTGATGCACAATTTTTCTAATAATTTTTTAATGAATATTTGATTTTTTACTAATTTTCTAAGTGGGAACTTCCTAAAAAGAAAAATTTTGGCTGTGCTCCCAATAAATTTTTTTGAAGGTAATTGATTTTTATTTTTAAATTTGTAGAATGGTGTCTAGTTTCTAAAAATGTGATTTATTTGAAATTTTGATGAATGGTTAATTTATAACAAAAAAAACACCAAACACTGCTTTTTGGCAAAAAAGAGACATACAAACAAAAGAAATTATGGATGAAAGGCTTAACATTGTTAAAAAGTGAAAAAAATTACATCGTTGGATAGCTAAGAGAAAGCCTAACATTACCCATGTGTTTGATTTTGTCGATATTGAACCAAATGCAATCCTGACGGTGAGCATGAACCCGATTATGTGAAAAAATTGTTAAACTTGGTAAAAACATCTCTGGTCATTGGGAATGCCCTCCAAGCCTTTGGGTTGGTATTCCAAGGAAAATACCAATGCTAAGGCTTGGGGATTTCGAAGAAAAATATAACGCAATCGCTATGTCCTAGTTTTTACATTTTGGCTTATCTGGGATACATGCCAAGCAAGACATAACGCGCTCGCGTTATGTCTTCATTAATGTTATGTCTTCGTGAATGTTAATGTATGTATATATCCTTGTATGTATGTATGCCTATATGTATTAGTGCATGTATATTGTATGGATGTAGGATTTTATGTACATATGTATTATGCTTGTATGTATTTATGTATGTCTTTAGGGGGAGGGAGAATTTTAAGAGAGAGAGAGTTGTCTAGGTAGGGTGGGATGGGGAGAGGGAGAGAGTCTAGAGAGAGGGAGAGGGGGTGGAAGTGAGAGTTTAAAAGAGAGGGAGTGGGAGAGAAGAGGTTAGAGTGAGGGGGACTTAGCTAGGTAGGGTGAGAGGGAGAGAATTCAAAGATAGGTAGGGAGAGGGAGTGGGAGAGAG
>VDFB02389431.1:0-29523 GCA_007258455.2 Sequoia sempervirens | reverse complement strand
ACTTGTTATACTCTTCGTCGAGCGTTTGACAGAGCCTATGAGAGGTTGGGTCAAGGCATTTGATCCTCCTACCCTTCAGGAAGCCATGAGGAAGGCGCGGAACATGGAGCTTGCAGCACCTCGCAGCAAGTTCACTCCAGGTTCAACACCCTACACAAGGCCTAATAGGTCTTTTGATAGGAATAGGCCCTTTGACAGAAGGAGGGATCAACCGGATCCTAAGAGACAGAATGCACCACCCTTTGACAGAGAAACACTGAATGATTTGCGGAAGAAAAAATTGTGTTTCTGGTGCAAGGCACCCTACGATGAAAAACATGTATGCCCACTTCGTCCTAAGGTCAAAAACAATCAGATGGAATGGTTTTATGAGGGCGAAGAGCAATCTGATCTGTCAGACCAGCAAGCTGATTCCGAGCATTTAGATGATGACAGGTCCAAAAATGAGGGTGAAAACGAAGGAGGTAGGAAGCTACAGGAAGCCCATTTGACTAGCCTTCAGAGAGATGGGTCGTTTAGACTTCGCGGGCTCCTAGCAGGTCAGAAGGTGATCACTTTACTGGATACGGGTGCTACACATAATTTCATTGATGCACAATTGGTGGAAAGACGTGGCATTCAGACAGAGGCATTTGAGGGTATTCGAGTCAAGGTGGCTGATGGGTACACCCTTAGATGTGACCGAAAGATTACTGATCTTCCGATGCGACTGAACAACTATGAGTTCAAGACTGAATTCTATGTTGTTAATATGGGAGATACTGATGTGGTGTTAGGGATGGCATGGTTGCACGATTTGGGTGAGTTCACACTCAATTTGCGAGACATGGAGATGAAGTTTAAGGTTGATGGGAGACCTCATGTCATCAAGGCTATTCGAGACAATAATCTGAGGATGGTTTCGTTCAGACGGATGGAGAGACTCATTCGTCATGATATGGTTGACTGGGCGGCTGAGTGCATGTTGATGCCAGCTCAGCAGGAGCAGCAGAAAGGTGAGTACCACCCAGACATTCAGATACTGAGGACTAAACACTCCAAAGTGTTTAGCGACATTCCACCTGGTAGACCACCAGATAGAGGCACTGAGCATATCATTGAGTTGGAGGAGGGCGCAAAGCCCGTTATGATTACACCCTACAGACATCTGAAACGACTCAAGGATGAGATAGAGAAGACCATCAACGAGTTGTTAGCTATGGGGCATATTAGACCTAGCAAATCACCTTTTGCTTCATCGGTTGTATTGGTGAAGAAGAAGGATGGATCACTTCGGATGTGCATAGACTACCGACAGCTCAACAAGAGGACAATTAAGAACAGGTACCCTATACCACGCATCGATGAGTTGATTGATGAGTTACAGGTGCTATCTTCTTCACGAAGATTGATTTGAGATCCGGGTACCACCAGATACAGATGAGGGAGCAGGATATTGAGAAAACCGCTTTCAGGTGTCATTGCGGTCACTTCGAGTTCTTGGTTATGCCGTTCGGTCTAACCAATGCACCTGCCACCTTTCAGGCTACTATGAACAGGGTCTTCAGTTCTCAGCTGCGGAGATTTGTATTGGTCTTTTTCGATGACATTCTGGTATATAGCAGGTCATGGGAGGAGCACTTGGCTCACTTAGATGCAGTTTTGGGTATCTTGGCTGACGAGTCATTCTATGCCAAGGAATCCAAGTGTGAGCTAGGTATGGAGGAGTTGTTATATTTGGGGCACATCATCAGTGCCAAGGGAGTGAGTATGGACCCTGAGAAGGTCCGAGCTATAGTTGAGTGGCCGGTACCTGAGAACCTTACGCAGCTCAAAGGCTTCATTGGGCTGTGTGCTTTTTACAGGAGATTTGTTAGTGGGTTCTCACGTCACGCCGCACCCCTTACTGACTTGACAAAGAAGGGGGCTTTTACTTGGTCACCACAGGCGCAGGAGTGCTTTGACAGGTTTAAGGTGATCATGACTTCATGTCCAGTGCTAGCATTGCCTGACTTTATGAAGTCATTTGATTTGTTTTGCGATGCTTCAGGAGAGGGCATTGGTGCCGTTTTGATGCAGGAGCGACACCCTATTGCTTTTGAGAGCAGAAAGCTTAGGGGTCCTGAGAGGTTCTACAGCATTTATGACAAGGAGATGTTAGCCATTATGCATGCTCTGGCTAAGTTCAGGGAATACTTGGTAGGCAGCAAATTCAATGTCCGTACAGACCATAATAGTCTGAAACACTTCCTTGGACAGCGAGACCTGAATGAGAGGCAGCAAAAATGGGTCAGCAAACTGCAGTCGTATGACTTTGATATCACCTTCATTAAGGGGAAGCAAAATGTTGTAGCTGACGCCTTGTCTCGTAGACCTCAGTTGAATGCCATGGAACAGATCTCAGAGGATTGGAGGCATCGGAATATTGCAGAGTATGCTAAGAACCCATGGGCTTCTAGCATCATTGACAGGACAGAGCAGGATAGTAGGTACACCATTGTAGATGACTTGATCATTTACAAAGGGCGGATTTTACTGATTCCTGATTCTGAGTTGAGAGCTACAGTTTTGAGAGCCTTTCACGATCTTCCTATGGTGGGCCATCCTGACTACTTCAAAACATATAAGCTAGTTCGGGAACGGTTTACTTGGAGAGGGCTGAAAACTGATGTTCTCCAGTATGTTCGAGAGTGTTCTATTTGCCAGCAGAACAAGCAGGAGCACACTTATCCTGCTGGATTGCTCCAGCCACTTCCAATACCTGACAGGAAGTGGGAGTGTTTATCGATGGACTTTATCACGGGTTTGCCGAAAGCCCAAGGTAAAGATTGCATCTGCGTAGTGGTTGATCGGTTGACTAAATATGCACACTTCTTCCCGATTACTACTACATTCACAGCATCGCAGACTGCAGAGCTTTTCTTCAGAGAGGTATTCCGGTTTCATGGGTTGCCTCGGACGATAGTCAACGATAGAGACAGTCGGTTCATGAGCAACTTTTGGCAGGAGTTGTTCAAGCTTTGTGGGACCGAACTGACACCGAGTACCAGCTACCATCCGCAGACAAATGAGCAGACAAAGATTGTCAATAAGTGGGTGGAAGGTTACTTACGCAATTACATAGCTGGACAGCAGAGAGCTTGGGTGAGGTGGATATATCTCTGCAAGTATTGTTATAACTCGACTCACCACATGACGATACAGATGACACCCTTCATGGCTTTATATGGGTATGAGGCGCCCAACCTTTTGGACCTGATACTGAGTGATAGCAGAGTGCCGAGTGCAGGGGATATGATGCAGAGTCAGCAGGACATTTTGAGGTCTCTCAGAGACAATAACCAACGGGCACAGAATCAGCAGAAGCAGTATGCTGATCAGAAGAGGGTTGAGCGTTCCTTTGATGTGGGTGATATGGTGTACCTTATGTTGCAGTCGTATCGTCAGTCTACTCTGCGGAAGAGTGGGGCAGAGAAGCTGAAACCTCGTTACTATGGTCCATTTCGTGTTGTTAGACGTGTGGGCGAGGTAGCTTATGAGTTGGACTTGCCAGAAGATAGCAGGGTTCACAATGTGTTTCACATTTTTCGCCTGAAAAAGGCATTGGGTCAGCATGTGATACCCTCTCCAGTTCTGCCACCCCTTGATGACGAAGGGAAATTGATACTAGTACCTGAGGCCATCCTCGAGATGAGAGAGAGACACCTTCGGAGGCGGGTGATCAGGGAATATCTGATCAAGTGGAGAGATTTTCCAGTTGAGGATGCTACATGGGAGTCAGAGGAGATTTTACAGCATCCAAAGTTGAGATTGCTTGAGGACAAGCAATTTCAGGGAGGGCGGACTATGATGTCCCCATCCTAGTCAGCGCAGCTGGATATGTGGTTAGCCTATTATTTCGATCCTCGTAGGCTGACAGGTGTGTGCAGAGGATCAATTGAGGCAGTTACCCAGTGTTCTGGAGCTTCATTGTTGCAGTTGTTTCAGGTTGGGCTTTCGCAGACTCCTTCAGAGTCGTTATTCAGAGACTTTCTATTTTTAGAAAGTCGGACAGGCAGAAGCTGCTATTTTGGGCAGGGCCCCTGGTTCAGCTGTCTAGCTCAGAGTCGACCCAGTTCTTCAGTTTGACGATCAGATGGAGAAATAATGGAGTATTTGATGATTTATTGAATAATTAATATTTTTGACTTTATATTAAAGTCACTTTATTAATTATTTAAATATTTAATAAAAGGGCGTATTATAAAGTATTTATTAT
This sequence comes from Sequoia sempervirens, assembly GCA_007258455.2. Lineage (NCBI taxonomy): Eukaryota > Viridiplantae > Streptophyta > Pinopsida > Cupressales > Cupressaceae > Sequoia > Sequoia sempervirens. The sequence goes on along the minus strand of VDFB02389431.1, from coordinate 25,286 downwards.
ACTTTATAATAAAGTGAGATATTTGATATAATGAATAATTATTATTCATTAATGAGGCGCCATTTAATTATTTAATATATTTCTCCTAAGTCAAAAAGGGCGCATTTAATCATTTAATTAAATGATTATTAAAAGAGTTATTGGGTCGAATTTTCAAGGAAGCTATATATTCACAGGAAAAGACAAATCGAACTCTTATGATTTGATTATTCAATTTGTCTTGTATTTGCTCTGAGCATTGAAGTTTGCAAAACCTAGGGTTTCAGCAGACGAACGATTTTGGAGAACGATACCTCTTCAGAATCTGGCATACTGAGACTGTGCAATACCAGTTGAAGATTGTCTACTTGGTAGCTTCACACAGAAGTTGCAGTTGAGTTTATTGATCGATTCAGACAGAGTTTGCAGAGAATATTCTTCAATCATTTGGGGCAAACCTTTCAGAGATCTTTCTACAGGGATTTGGCACTCTTTTCAATAAGTCTGTACCATATTTATGACAGCAGCTGGGCCGTACAAATCTGTACCAGCAGGCCGTACTTTTTACTCAAAAGAAAAAAAACGCCTTCAGTCTTCAGTTGATATCATTGGGATCTAGTGCGCCTTGGTTTCCTGGAGGTTTCTCTTCTTTCTGAGCTCGAAGATCTGTGATCTGGAGTTAGCAATATTGAATTCCTTCATTCATTCAAGCGGCTGCAAGAGAAATCAGGTTCTTTAGAAATAAAATCATATTTTAATTATATGTTCAATTTTTGATATTGTAAAAGCTCTGGAAACTCAATAAATTGGTGCGCCTATATATTCTGAGTATTTTCCAAGCATTTTCATTGCCTTTAGATTTATTTTGGATTTTTAAGTAATTTTAGAGCAAATCGCAGCTTTCATGTTATTTATCAAAACCTCAAAAAAATACAAAATACACAAAACTCTCAGCATTTCAGTTAGGGTTTCGGGGTTGAGAATCACCTGGATTCTTACATAAGTGCAGATTAATATAGTCACAGAAAAAATAAATTCAAGGACTATTTTTGCACAAAATATTTTTTCTTGGAGCAAATTGTACAATTTTTTATTGCAAGAAAATCATTAGTAGTCTTGAAAACTCATTGGAGAGTTATAAGGGTTCTGTCTAGAGTGATAAGGATCCTCAAAACCAAAATAATGGCTACCAATACACAAAAATCATGCTTCCTAATTCAACTTTTGAGAGGTGACAACTATGTTGCCTGGAAAACTAAAGTCCAAACCCAATTGGAGTTTGAAGACCTATGGGACATTGTCTCTGGGCACACAACTAGACCTACATATGCTAGTGCTGATCAAACCAGATTTGACAAGCCAGTCAAAAGGCCAAACTGATCATTTTGTTTGGAGTTTCAGATGAGGTTCAACCTCATATTAGAAAAGTCACCACTGCAAAAGACACTTGGGATCGTCTTCAAATAGTTTACGAGGCCAAAAATCAGAGTCAAATTCTCCACTCGTAATGTCAATTACACTGCCTTCAAATGCAAAATGATGAGAAAGTAGAGACATTTCTTAGAAGAGTTGCAAAGATTAGGACATCACTGCAAGTGTTAGGGGAAGAAGTGAAATATTCCGAGCCAATTTTTTTTTAATTTTTTCAATTGCAAGTTACAACCAATGCACCCGTTAGGGTTAGCAGCTAAACCAAAACGATGCTGAAGCAACTCTAACCAGAATGTACACCAGGATCCCGATGAGGGCAAGGTGTGAGCATTGGTCAGAGGATCTGAATGCAGAAACAAAACAGGAAGGAACTCTAACCAAGAATGGCGCCGATGATGGCGAGCATATGGTCAGAGGATCTTCTACACTACGAGTACTGAAAAGGAACTCAACACCAAGTATGTGCTACCCAATCCAGTATGGAGTTGAGGCGACCATATGGCGGAGTACTACAAATTACAATGCTTGAAAGAGAAATAAGCTAAATTGCTGAAAGTACTCGACACCCAGAATGTGCTTTCTAACCCGGAGGGGGAAAGGAGCTACCATAGGGCGGAGATGTAAGTCATTACAAAGCAATTACAAAATGAAGGATGAGTATTACAAATCATGGTACAGCAATATTAAAGAACTGCTGTCAGTACTACTACCAGCTTACAATAGATATTATTGCCTGCAAGATCAAGATATTATATGCTCTTTCAAAATTGTGCAATCAACAAGGAAGCTTCCGCATAGCCTTTAAGGAACTCTCAACACCCATCCAATAAGGAAGATGCAGATTTCTCAAGACTGTTATGACAGACCTGCACTTTTCAACATATGACAGCAACATAGAGATTCATTGAATAGCTCGTAACTCACTCCCTTCTTACTCAAATGGCATGATATCGGATGCAAAACACTACTAGTAGGGAGGCACTCAAGCTAATAACAAAAAACAGACTTAAAATGCAAACATTAATTAATGCACAATTCCCAAGACACAGCAGATGGTACAGCCCAGCAAAGGGGCGATTTTACTTTATAAAATCAGATCCTTCCTCAAAAATTCTATAACTTGGCACACAGGGGCGCCCTGCCTAGACAATCGGAAATAAGCAATACCCAGAACAATATTTTTGTTGTTTTTTGACTTATGAATAAAAAGAACAATCAGCTGTAATGAAAATGCAATTTCCAGAATTTCTCTAATATGCCTAAGACTGATCTAGAAAGCCACAAGCTGATTACAATGCACAAATCCCAATGTAAACTCTCAAACTACACTAACTCACCACTAGTCGCTATCTTTCAAGCGAGAAGCAATGCCAAGCTAGGAGGCGTACATTCCTCGAAGCAATCCCAAAGCCAATCCGGCAGCATAACATTCCTGTAGACGAAAGATACCTCCAAAGAAGAGAAGGAACCTTCTTTATAGAAAGAAGAGAAGACTCCGGAGCCTTCTAGAAGGTGCGCCCTAATCCCAAGCTGCTTTTAGGTTTAAACTTTGATCCAAACACTTTCTTCCCAATGGCGTACTTTCCTTGTGAAATATTAATCACTTCTCTTTTTTAAATAAAATATAATCTTCTTCAAAAAGGCATCCATTTTCCCTTTGAGCAATTATAAACTTTAGAAATATTAAAATATTTCCTTCATGAGAAAATACCCCTCAAAGTCCCCTTCTTTAAAACAACTGTTAAGTTATAACACTAGGCCAAAGGGGTATTTTAAAAATAAAACATTTTGACTTAAAATAACTTATATCTTCGAAATGAACCCCTTAAGCCAAAAATGAGAATTACCCAATGAACTGCCAGAAGAGGAAAGTTGACTGAATTGATGCCGACTGGACCACTGCTAAAATTAGAATTTACTAAAAATAGTAAATTCCTGAAGATGCTCAGAATGCCAAGAAAAACATACCACTGCAAAGCCCTCTGAAAACCCAGAAGGAATCCAGAATCCAAACACCCAAACTCCAACAAGCAAAACCCTGAATCTTCAAGAGAACCCATCAAACAGCCGGAAACCCTAATTCTGCCACTGACTAGCCGACAACACACTGGAAATAGGCTACCACTCACTGAAAGGTGAAGGGCTAAAAACGGGGACATTACAAGAATGTAACAGATGATCCTCTTGTACCCATAGTCGTGAGAGCACTACCCCCTTTGTTTTGTGTGTTTGCCACTTGTCTCAATGTGGCAAGTAAAACAACTTCTCTTGAAGAGTTGGTAAAATTGCTTCAACACGAAGAAGCCATCCATGGTGAGACTTTGGACTCCCAAGACAATCAGGCCCTTGAAGCAAAGCAGAAAGGAAAACAATCTAAACATTGGAGTGGTCCATCAAGTTCATGATTCATCAAAACCAAATTAGAAACTCTTCTATAAAGAAAAAGAAGTGTCTCATTCATGGAAGAAAGAGACATGATCTCAAGGATTGTAGGTACAATTTCTATGCTAATAGTGAATCCAACCATAGAAACCTTCTCAAGGGGACAAAAAGAAGAATCCTCATTGACAAAAAATGCCTAATAAGCAACATGGTAATGTTGCATCTACAAGAGATTCAGATGAAGAAAATGTATAGTATGTTGCAAAAACAAAGGCCTCTCACTTCAAACAGTTATGTTTGGTATGTTGATTTTGGTGCACCCAAACATATGACAAGTGAGCAAGAGTGGTTTCGTGATCTCACTCTATCCACATCCTACAGGGAAGTATCCCTTGGCGATGACACATTGTATGAAGTTCAGGGAATTGGTGATATTTCCTTGCCCCTCAAAACTCACAAATGCATAATTACTAAGGTTCTATATGTTACAAGGCTCACAAAGAACCTTCTCTCAATAAGTTAGTTACTTGAGCACAACTTGAAAGTTGAATTTGATCGTCATAATGGCGAGAAACTTTGTCTCATTAGAGGTAAGTAAAATAAAATAAAGTTGAAGTTGTTGCGCATGTTTCAAGGGTCGGAAAGATGTTTCAACTTGTTGATGTCGCACATGAAGACAAGGCCCTTGTAGTGAAAACTAATGCATCCACAAGTCTTTAGCATCAGAGATTTAGCCATCTCAGTTTTTGCTATCTTCTTGCATTGAGTAAAAGAGATGTTGAGAGCACATCCCCCATGTAGAAAACAAAAGTTCTTTTCTCAAATTAGCATATTGGAAAGCAACATGGGGTTCCTTTTCTTGCTATAGAAAACAAAGACTCTAGTCCCTTAGAATTGGTTCACACTAATCTATGCATACCTATGCCATCAAGTCATAACAATGTCGGGTATTTTCTACTCTTTGTGGATGCTTATTCTAGAAAAATGTGGGTCTATTGTTCGGCTCACAAAAATCAAGCACTTGAGGAAATCAAAGAATTTTGAGCCCTTGTAAAAAGGTCATTAGGTCAATCTCGACGAGCCCTTTGCTCAGATCAAGGGGGGGTATTCACAAGTAAGGAGCTTTCAAACTACCTTCAAGAACATGGGATCCAAAGACAATTGACCACTGCTTTCATGCTTCAACAAAATGGTGTTGTAGAGAGGTAATCATACTATTGTGGAACTGGTGCAATGTATGATGAAGGATGCAAATCTTGCTCTCGAATTCTAGGCTGAAGCAGTTCACATAGTAGCGTATTTGTTGAATTGAGCACCCACCAAAGTGCTTGAAAATATCACACCAAAAGAAGCATGGACTAGGAAAAAGCCCTCTATATCACATATTAGAGTGTTTGGATGTACAACTTACATGCATGTTCCCAAGATACAAAAGACAAAATTGGATGGTAAGTCTTTGAGATGTATTTTTCTTGGGTACAATTCAGAGTCAAAGGGATATCAACTTATGCATGTAGTAACAAAGAAAATGTACTATAGTAGGGGTGTTGTTTTTAATAAGGTAATAGGATGCAACACCTTTTCCTCACTATCACCTATTAGTTCTCAAACACCAAAAGAAGCACAAGAAGAGGCTTTGTTTCCCCCTCTTTCATCACTTCCATCCTCATCTCTTGTGCACGAAAGGCCTCCTAAGTGGTACCAAGCCACAATAAAGGATGCTAAAGATGATGTAGTTGCAAATAGATTTCACACTAGGCCCAAAACTCATAGCAAGTCTCATGAGGAGGTAAATTTGGCTCTTATGTGTAATAATCAACCTAAATTTTTTTTAAAAAAACTTGTTAGCTCAAACAGAATGTAATGCCAAGCAACTTCCTTTCCACTTTTTGATCACCAAGTTACCAGTGTGGTCGAGGTGAGAGCATACGTTGTACGGGATTACAATGTATACTTGAAATAAAGCAGCTGAAAGTAACAACCACTTATCCAGTGCGGTTAGCTAGGAACGTCCACTTTGCAATGGGAAAGTTGATACAATAATGAAGTAAAAGCAAGCTCTTCCACTTTTCAGTGATGAGTGAGTACAAAAAGTTAAAACAACTCTTCCACTTTGCAATGGTGAGTGCCAAAATGCCACTTCTTCAGTAGGGTGAGTACAAGAGCCACTTATTCAGTGGGGTGCATATCACAAAATAACATGAGCAAATCACTGGTGGTGAGTGAGTACAAAAAGTAAAAACAACTCTTCCACTTTGCAATGGTGAGTGCCAAAATGCCACTTGTTCAGTGGGGTGCATATCACAAAATAACATGAGCAAATCACTGGTGGTACTACCACTTAGTGTCACAATGTTAGCTTTTGAATCATTCAAATTCAAGACAATGATATGAAATAAAACTAACTGGAACACCCCAAAGTATCACCACTCCCGAAACTAATCACCCACCATTGAAATAGTAAGCATACCTCAAGGAAATGGCAAATAAGTGACTGGTACAGGTCTGAAACTTCACTGCAGCAGTCTGGACAACAAGATAAAGACTCAGAAATCTTCTAAGACCCACTCTCAAATGCACCCAAAGGTCAATGTAGGCTTGGAACAATGTTTATGTAATGTACCACTCTAGTTTAGAACAATTTTTTTTCTCAACACCCAGTAAGTTTACTGACTTCTAGTGAGCTGACATTTTGTCAAACACTTTCCTGTTTCAAAGTTTTGTTGTAGTTTAAAATGCATTTCAATGTGTTTGTGCATGAGATCATTCAATATGCAGTTTTATACAATATTGCTCAAAAGATGACTCAACAATGCAATTAAATCTCATAGACAATATAGCAAACACTTTGCATGAAATTGAAATAACAATAAAAACTCATTCCGACCTTAACTCCAACAGATTGTATTGATTTTCAATGAGTTAGTCTTCAACAACAGACTTACAAGGCCAAAGATCATAACCCACAATGATATTTTGTTGTCAAAACATACATACATACTGCTGTAATTTTCTTTCTTGCAAAGGAACGAGATGCATATGTCATATGGTGGTGTCAGATGTGCTGCACATGAAGGTGGGTCCCATGATGTCAGAAATAACATGCAGTTGGTTGTGGTTGAAGACACCTAGTTTTTCTTCCTCTATACAATACATGACGTCATAAAGAGCTTGCTGCTTTAGCTGAGTTTCATAAGGAAAATCCTTACAAACTTCAAGGATTTCACTCTACTCAACAACCCTCACTGCTGTAGCTTAATCTCCCACATACTTAGTGAATAAGAACAAGTTTGGCATCAAATAAACTCTTTTAGACTTCCACGTACCAGCTAAAGGATAGCTGTGTCTCCCTCAATGCAAGTATTATAAGTGCTAAGCTATTCACAAGAGGCTGGCTGCCCTTGGAAACCCCACAACTCTCTTTGTATGCTGGGTGCGCCTTATGTAGAAGCCCAAAACAACAGCGATATGCACTAGAAGAGCCACATGACTCATTAACTCAGCGGTCAAGTATGAGAAGATCCCACGCAGCTGTAGAAGTATAAGATGCCTAGATGGTCTCACAGCAAACATCAACAAATTCTCACAACAATAAAATATTCCAATAACATCAAAGCTTCTTACCCTCAAAATCTCCAAATAAACAAATTTATCATTTGTCTCAAATCTTCAATAAATTTGATCTTCACTAAACCCTTCTGCATAGTGCCAAAATCCTACAATGAAGCACAAAGCGTAAACTCTGAATAAGTTTTACCAGCAATCAACTTGGGAGGTCTTTCACCCACCGGAGTTGATCATCTCCAAGAGGGTTTCCGTCCTCAAGAAGTTTGAGATGAACCAAGTTCGATCTCCAAAACCACAAGGGTTTCAATCAAAGAAATTGAATAAACTGCATAATCCCTAATGAGCTCTCAATCCCCTTTCTTATATGCTTTTTAGGGAACTTTTCAGAAACTCCCTTTTAAAAACAACTTATTAATTTGTTAAACCTTTTAACTCCAAAAAGTCATCCATTTTACTTTTAAAACATTTTCAACACTGAAAGTCACTTTTAAGTGTCCCATCATTTAAATATTTTCATTCTCTTTCCAATGAGCTATATTATTGAGGCGCACGATTAAATATTTTAATTAAAATGGCAACCTTAGTAAAATTAATTAAATATAGCTCAATATTACACGCAAATGGCGGAAATGACCAAAATGCATCAGAACCGAAAACTAACTACACAAGAGAGATCCCGATGATGAAAGATGATAATCGGACGGGACCGAGTGACTTACTAAAAATAGACGCTCCCTCTAAGAATCTTGGAGACCATACCAAAAGCTGGAAATCATATCTAAAAGTGGCATATGAATCCTCCAAACCACCTAAACTCACTAGAAACATCAAATAACTCCTCTAACAACGCTAACACACACCTAGAAGGTCAATGCCAACTGCAATACAAGAGAACCCGAAAATGGGACATTACAATTTCCTGCTCCTCTAATCAACTTAACACTTATGAATGGATTATGTGGGTCTGATAATGACTAAACAACAGCTACAGGTTTGTCATAACTCAGAAAACACTAAACCAGCAAGGTCACAGAATGGTACAACACCCTCCAAAGCATGAAATCCAACAAAGTTCAGTCCTAAGATCATTCAAACTGCCCCCATGGAGCTAGGCGCCATATCCTAGGGTGTAAAAGACCCCCAAACCCAAGCACTCCACCCTCTAGCTTCACACGCCCCCTTCACGAGGCACTTCCAGGCAAGTGGTACGGCCTCCACAAGAAATAATGTTGCCTCAAACTATACGGCTTGCTATTGGGAGTTAAAGAAACTCAAAGAAACAATAATAACAAAGCATTTTTTCCAGCCAACAATGTCTCCTGTAATGGTACAGCTCATGAGGAAGGTACGACCTACAGGAAGTAATGGTACGGCTAGCTTCAAGTCTTTTCCAACATCTCCTCCAAACTACAAATAATCCTCTCAAAATGCAAACTCAAACACCATCAAAGCATTCAAAATCGATAAAGCCAAACTAGAAGTTTCAATCAGCACCAATGGTGATCCCTAAATGGAATCACACTAATCTAGCTAGGGAATTTCTTTCAATTCTAAAACTAGAAAATCCATCAGGGTTTTTGTCCTCAAAGATTTGGAGAACCAGAGCAAATCCGACATCATAACAATATCATTCTTCAACATATCCAACAATGAGCCCCAATGCCTCCTTCTATAGAGTTTTGAGAGGGAAAACTCCAATTAAAATAATTAATTAATTCACCTTTTCCCACAAATTCCAATTTAAAATAAAATAAAACCTTTTTCATGTGCAAGATCCCCTTATTTCTCCTAGATGCCCAATTAAGAATCTAAAATACCTTTTTGAAAAGATATTACACTTAAGTTATGAAAAATATGATAAAACATTATAACTTAGGTGAATAATTTAATTATTTCACCCCAAGTTATGAAAAAATCCCAAAACATATCGGAATCCAATTTTGACCATGCCAATATGTTACTGAGGCATTAGATGAATTATAGAAGCCAATTTGGTGACTTACTATAAATAGACTTGCTCTCGAAGAAGTTTGGAGAACACCTTAAAAGTTTGAAAACACTTTAGAGAGTGTCATTCAAACCAATATTGCACCTAACCTTGGAGAGGTGTATGAGCGCATTGATTCTATGCTTGACCAAATGAGGGTTGTCATGCGAGAGGACCCCACATTAGCATTCTACATTGAGCACATTCAGCCAATCATTCATTGGAGATGGAAAAAGCTAACACTCCCTTGCACATGGCTGCCTATGTATTGTATCCTAAGTGTTACAAGACTAGGCCTAGTAGGGTTACACCGATACAAGATGCTAAGGTGAAGGCAAGATTCTTTAGGGCTATTGAGAAGATGTATCATCCTATAGATGCCAGCACGATTTGCACTAAGTGGACCAAATTTGCCACTCTAAGGGTTATTTTGATGTGGCCAAGATGGATATGGTACCTATGGCACAGGAGGTCCCAATTTTGCGATGGAATTGCCATGGATCGAAATCTTTGACTACCACTCTAGCCATTCGATTACTATCTCAAATTTCTAGTTCTTCAGCTACTGAGATGAACTAGTCTACCTATAGCTTAATCCACTCTCTTAAGAGGAACAAACTTACCTCTAGGAGAGCAAAGAAGCTTTTGGTTGTACATAGTGTTTTGCGTCTCATTGATCGCAAAACACTTGTGTACAAAGGGAGTCCAACAACACGATGGGATGTAGAGCCAGAAGAGCCAGAACAAATTGATGAGGATGCTATGACTTCAAATGCAAGGTCAGTTGGTATTAGTTTGGTGGAGCTTGACCATGAGGAGTCTAGTAGTTCTAGTGATGAGGAGTTTGGGGATGATTAGAGGCCTCCCTTCACACCATTTTGACATTTTGTACTTATTTTGATATCATGCTACTCATTGTAATAATCTTTATGATATTTTTGGATATAATACAAATCTCCAATTTGATATTTTCATTTGTCAAATTTTATTTGGTATTCAAGTATTTAAAATTTTAGTATTTAGTTTTTGCAATTTTGCTATTTTACTAATTTGCCAAAGTTTCATTCGAAATGTAATTCTTATACATCTTTCTATAACTAGTTTTTCAAGTCTACATGTATATCAGCACCCCCGCCCTCCCACGGCCATTCCCCCTCTGTCCCCAAACTTAGGCCCTTGGTCCCCCCATCCCCAAAACCCGTCCCCACGTCCCCCCATTAGGAAACTCCAAGGAACATTGATAAATAATTAATTAATTAAATATAAATGTCCAAAATATTATTTTAGGACAATTTAATATTTAATTAATTAAATTACGCTCCACAATGGCTACTCGGAAATCAGGGACATTACAATATGTGTAGCAAGTGTGAATATTATCTAGTCAACTAACTAGACTAAGAATATTGGGTTGCACCATAGTATGCAGAGGTAGTGTAGGAAATGCATTCGTAGTAAGGTGCCACGTTAGCATATGGAACTAATCTATTGAGTTTAGAGACTTTACATCAATATTGTTGTTACATGTGGTTGATTGCGAGTCACATGATGTTGGATATTGAAGGTGTTGAAGTTGGGAAAAATCAACTCCACAGCTCCTAAGGATCACCTGCAATCAAACACCTGTCACAAAAAGAGAGAATAGCAAAGCTATGGAGGCCAAGAGCTATTGATCCATAAAAGCATGAATCATTGATTAATGTGCATCTTATAATGATAATACAAAAGAATCCTTCTAAAAGGATAATGAACGTAAAAGCCCTAGGTGAGGATAAAACAAGATCATGACATGTGTCCTCATCCTATGACATGAGACATAAAGAAAGCATGACCTAAGTAAGCTTAAGTAATTAGAGGAAAAGGAAACTAATAATTAAATAAATAATTAACTAGGAAATACCTTTTACTCTAACACCCCCCTTGAGTGAAACTTAGGGAGAAGCTCAAACCTCTAAAGATGAATGCATGATGGGTCCTGTTGTGACCTAATTCACGCCTCGCCCCATTGCAAATGGGGACCCTTGTTGTCTGCTTTTTAGGGTTTTGCTTTCACGTGCTTCGTTTTGTCTGCTCTTCGTTTGGGGGTTTTGAGTCTCAATTTTGAACGGTCGCCCGAGTCAAGTCAGTGAATTTTCGCCTGGATCACCGCATAAACACCACCATCGTGCTTAGGAGGCTTGGGAGACGAAGATCGACTGTCGTTTCGGTCGATTCTGACACTTCCAAATTTTTAGGGTTTATCACCCCGGGCCCCCTATTTTTTAGGACCTACTTTTTTGGCACTTTTGGGCAATTCTGGGATCCCTATTTTTTAGGGTCTATTTTTGGAAAGTTGCTATTTTTGGAAAATTTCTATTTTTAGAAAGTTTCTATTTTTAGAAGGGTCACGAGTTTCGAAAACGCACTCAGAAGTTCGAAACGAGCAACGAAACTCTCAGAAAATCGATTCGAAGTTTTTTTTGAAATTTTGGCAAAATCTGGAAAATCACATAAAAAGTTCAAAAAATCTGGAAAATTCGTTCAAAAATGGTGAGAAATTCTGGAAAATCACAGAGAAATCTGGTAAAGAGCACAGAAAATAGTGAATGAGATGATGAATTCATCAAGAAATTGCTAAAAATTCATGAAATCTGTCAAGAAATCTGAACATTCATGTAGAAATCTGGGCAAAACTGAACATTTATTCATGGAGGAAACTGAGAAATTTGCCTAAGTATAGAACACCTTCAGCCAAGCAATGAATGGTATAAAAATCTGATCAATGGCCAGGTCACAGTCAAAGTCCGCCCTGTTCAATGGCATAAAATCTGGTGGATGGCAAGCCAACTAAGAAACTCCGCCCAGCAACATGAAGACAATGGTTGGCCAATTGATGAAGTTCGCCATCCAATGGCAAGGAGAATAAGGAAGTCCGCCCTTGAGATAAATGTCAAGTGGCAAACAAATGAAGGAACTCCGCCCTATCCATGAGGTGATTGGCAAGGGAAAGCATGAAGTCCGCCCAAGGTTAAATGTCCAATGGCAAAGAAAAGATCAAAGTCCGCCTTGGGAGAAAGAGAAAATGGCTAACTAAAGGTCAAAGTCCGCCCAGCTAAGATGGTGAATGGCAATCAACAAGCTGAAGTCCGCCCATGGATTTGCCTAAGAAAATGAGGCCATGGCAAGGGAAACAATGAAGTCCGCCCAGCCATAAGCATTAAATGGTCAGACCAACAGCCAAGTCCGCCTATGTCAATGGCAAAGAGTATGAGGAAGTCCGCCCTCCAAAGCATCCAATGGCCAAGCATTGAAGGAAGTCCGCCCTCCAACCAAGGCAAATGGCAAGAAAGAGGTCAAAGTCCGCCCTCAGCTAGGAAGTTAAATGGCAAGCACATGTGGCAAGTCCGCCCTAGGCATAAAGTGAGTGGCAACAAAAGGTGGAAAGTCCGCCCAAGGTAAAAGGGAGAATGTATGGCCAAAGATATGATAAAGTCCACCCTCCAAAGTGGCAAGCCAAGACTTAAAGTCAGCCCTAGGCACAAAGTGAATGGCCAAGAAAAGGTTAAAGTCCGCCCAGCTAGAGATGGTAAGTGGCAAACAAAGTAAGGAAGTCCGCCCCTTGAGCAAAACAGAAATTTGGCTAAGGCGTAGCCAAGCAAGGGTGAAATTGTAATGTCCCCTTCTCGAGCATGACTTCTTCTGAGTTACCGTTAGCCTATTCTGGAGACCCGTAGGCTTTCCGGTGGTGAAAATTAGGGTTTCTTGGCTGGTGGTTTCTTGTGCTCACGGATTGGCGTTTGAATTGCGGATTCCTTCTGGGTTTTTCGTGAGCTTTTCGGTGATGTGTTCGTTTTGGCATTCTGAGCACTTTCACGAATTTACTATTTTTAGTAAATTCTATTTCTGGCAGTGGTCTTGTTGGTCTAGGCTCGATTAACCTTCTACTTCAGTTGTTCAGTTGGTTTTGCTCAAATTTCGGCTTCGGGGCTCGTTTGGAGAGATAAGTTGAATTAATTTTAATAAAGGCATGTTTAATGTTATATTTTGCTGTTGGCCCCCTTAGCCTAGTGTTGGAACTTAAGTTGTTTTTAAAAGGTGGCTTTTGAAGGGGTGGCGCCCCATGAGGATTATTTTATATTTTCTAATGTCAAAAATCAATGTTGGAGAAAAGGACGCCCACCTTGGAGTTTATTATAATTTAAAATGTCAAAATTGCTAAGGCAAAAAAGGGACGCCACTTTTGGAGGGAAAAGGAGTTACTCAAAATTTGAAATGCTGGGTTTCTAGAAGCTTCTGGACAGTCATCTCAAGTCTTTAAAAGGAGGTCTTGGTCTTCAGTTTCATCATCCAATGTCTTGAGTAAAGTTATGCTGCCGAAATGGTGAGAGGATTGCTTCGAGGAATGAATGCCTCCTAGCTTGGCTCGACTTCGTGCTTGTGAGACAGCACCTAGTGGAGATATTTCTTGTGTTTGAGTGCAATTTGTAGTGAGGTATGCTTGTAGAGAGTTAATTGCATTGGTAGTTCAGTTGTTTGCATAGTTATGTCAATTTCAGAAGTTGCTGAGTTCATAGCTAAACTGTTGTTTTCATTCATATTTCAAAAATACAAAAAGATTGCATTCTGGGTGTTTCGTATATGCATTTGTCTAGCTAAGGCGCCATCTTTTGCAAGGTTTCAGAATTTTTAAACAAGAGCTGATATTTATTGAAGAAAATCGCCCTTTCTCTTGGGCCGTACCATTGTACTTGCTGGTGGATTGAGCAGAAAATAAATAACTCAAGTTTGGGTCTGTTTTGTGTTTCTAACTGGGGCGCCATCTTCTTAGGAGTCTTTTGCATCCTTTTCATGCTTATTGAGTGAGTGGTGAGTGTGTAGTGAGCATTTCATTGAGTTACTGTGTTGCTGATATCAGTTTCAGTCTTGGGTCTGTCATAACAGCGTGTTATAGAATTATCCTTTGAGCTTGTTCGTGAGAGGAAAGGCATTGATAACATTGAGAATATCATATGTATTGTTGCAGCTGCGGGTGACACTCAAATCTTGTGCTTAACATTGAAAAATTCTGATATTGTAAGCTGAACAGTAGTACTGTCAGCATCTTTTACTTTCTTGTTCATTTCAGTATTTGTAATTACCCACTGAATAAGTGGAAGAGGCTGGCTTGCCGCCTAGTTTCTTAATTTGCATTGAAAATTCAAGTCTCCGCCATATGGTCGCCTCTTGTCCATCATGGACTGAGTAGCACATGCTTGGTGTTGAGCTATTTTCAGTATTGCACTAGATAGGGACCCTCTGACCGAATGCTCGTCGTTCGCCGGCGCATCTCGTGGTTAGAGTTTCTTTCCAGCATTTACTTTTGAGACCCTCTGACCAATGCTCACACCTTGCCCATCACGGGATCCTGGTGTACATTCAGGTTAGAGTTACTTCCAGCATCGTTTTGGTTTTCTGACTAACCTTAACGGGTGCTTGACTCATTGTAATTTGCCTTGAAAAATTGAAAAAATTGGTCCGGTATATTTCAGAAATGGCAAGAAAAATGACTAAGTCCGCCCAACCAAAGAGTGAAGTGGTCAACCACAAGGCAAAGTCCGCCTAGCCAAAATGTTAAATGGCCATCTCAAGGCCAAGGTCCGCCATGTTAAGAAAGTGAAAAAATTAAAATTTTGCCTAAGTGTGAACCTTTGAAAAATTAAAATGTGCATGTGACTAAAAAAAAAATCTTCGCCATGGCTAGGAAAATGGTGAAAAAATCAAGCAAATGGACAAAAAATATTGGACATGGCTAGGAAAAAGTTGGACATGGCTAGAAAAATGTCAAACGAGAAATATTTATGGCCAAATAAAATTGGACATGGCCAAATATTTTTGGAAAACGGTTAAAAAATCATGGCCAAACCAAATTGGATGCTAGAAATTTTGGCGAGAAAAATGGGACAAAGATGAAAATTCGCCTAAGGCATTGGCAGGGAAATTTTCGAAAATCAAAAAATTATTAGCCATAGAAACGAACGGGTTGGAATGGACACATAAAATAATTATTTTAATTATTTTAATCATTTATTTTCCAACACCAAAAAAGAGATAAGTCTTGAAAATTTCGAAATTGGAAAGAAAGATAAAGATCTTTGTTAAACTGGAAATGAAATTAGAAACTTTCCCGGACGAGTTTATTGAGGATAGAACTTGCCATTCGGAAGCAAAGTGAAAGATGAGTTCGAACTTGATTCAAAGGAAACATTGCAAATTTACTAAAATGATCGACCCTCTCACTTCTATAAGTGATTTCGTTTTTCATTTGTGCAATCACTCGATTTTGAGAAGAAAAGTTGTGAGAAAGGAATTGTTTAAGGCAAAAGGTTGAAGAAATTTGCAGCAAAGTGAAGGAAATAATCTGTTATCAGCTTGCATTGCTATCGTGATCACGTCTCCAAGAAGTCACAAGGCAGATTTTTCTTGTCCATTTCATGTTAACATGAAGCTTCACCATTTATTTTCTTGCCAGCTTGTTATTTTTCGTGAAGTCTAGTTTGATTACCAGCTGGAATGTTCTTTCAAACTGATTTTAATGTCGAATTCTGATTTTCCTTTCTTCCTTCTCTTGCAGATCTATTTTTCGAAGCAGCCAAGATGAAATTTGCAAGCAAAGGTGTCCAAACACAATCGAAAATCAAGTCAAAGTGGGAGCACGTTCTAGACACAGATCTTGGCCACGTAGATCTCGAAGACTTCCGAAAGAGAATGTACGGGACTGACGGACATCTGCCTACACCAATCGCCATGAGGAGGATGCGTAACGGAATCGTCCATGCAGCTGGATTTCCACCAGCAAAAGAATGTCCTGAGCTGATGGCAGAATGCGCACTACATTACAATGCGCAAGACAGACAGATAGAAGCTCCTGACGGAAGGGTCCTTGCCTACTTGTCCGAGCCAGCAATCCAAGAGACTTTTGGCATCCCAGTGTACAACCGAACATCCTATCGCACCAAGCAAGATGCACTTAAACTTTATCAAAGTCAAAAGGATCTTTGTGCATCCAACATAAACAAGAATTGGTTATTAAAACCAAAGCCTACTGCAAGCAAGATGCCGAAAAAATTGATCAGAACCCACTTCAAAGAGGAATATGGTGATATTGTTCTGCTACTTAACAGAATAGTAGGCAGTGCCCACGGTGCTCCTTTCGAAGAATGGATGGTACTATGCCTTAATCTCAAGGAAAGGAGTCCTCGAAAAGGTGAAGCGGGATAGTGGTAGAGTTGAAGAACAAGTAAAGGAAATTCAAAGAAAAATCTATGAGATGGCTGCAGATATGCTAGACAAGGAGGTTGTCCGAAGGAAACACTTGCGGCCAAGGAGTTTGAAAGAGCAAGTACAGAAAGTTTTCTCCACCACCGGGCCAATCATGAAAAAAGGATTCACCAAAGTGTTCGAATTCATGGCCATCAGAAGTTCTTTCTTGCTGCAGGAGCCAGCATGGGCGACTATGTTTGCAGAATGTGCCGAGAACTTGGATTTGCTGGAGTACAACATCAGCATGCTACCCGACATTGCCATGGAGGAGGTCGACCTGATAGTGTCTAGGTTCGCCGAACGTGAGGCTGCACAAGTGGATAAGGATGACACTCCAGTTGTCTAGTGTTCTCTTCAGTTAACTGATTGTGGTTTTGGAAACCCTAATTAGGGTTTAGTTCCATTTAATCTTGGCCATTGATCTTGAATCAATCTCGGCCGTTCTTTGTAATCTTGAAAAACTATATAACCCCCCCCCCCTCACTCTCTCATTTCTCATTAGACAGGAGATAATAGTTAGATTCTTAGAAGTTAGATATTCATTAAGCAGTTAGAGCAGATTTGGGATAGTTAGAAATAAAGAGAGAGTTCTTATGAGATTGTTGTGAAAAGCTACTTTGATAATGAAGTTCAAATGCATGAGGTGCTTTGAGTACTTGATTGTTGAATAGTTGCATGGTCGCATGTTTTCTTTCTCACTTAGCAGATTTGAATTAAAATGTATGTTAGAAGAATGATTGATTGATAACGGGGATTAGTGAAACCGAGCTCATACTTTCTTTGGGTGGATGATTTCACTCAATGTGCAAAGTTAGACTGAGCTTTACTGTGGACGTTTAACTTCAGTTTTAATAATTGTTGTTCAATCTGATGGCAATTATTTATCACGTGAAAATCACAAGCACATTCCTAGAAGATTGTACTTGCTCTGCGTAGTTGTCGTTGAATGTGGCGAAACAGAGTATAGTTTATTGGGTTTCACTTAGTCTTCGTCTTCTCTTGATTTCTTAGGAGTAGCATAAAAGTCTCTAAACCCTAAATCTTTTTTTCATTTTTTTTTTATATAAAATCAAAAAACCCAAAATGATACTGCATTTATGTCCCCACTTCTCCGAATAACTTGCAAAATCTTACTTGTGCCCACAGCAAATCACATCCATACCACAGAGCCTATCCGCGTTCATCTTAAACATTGGAATTACCCTATGACCTCACTTGCAATCTTAGCATAGGAAGTAGTTTTTCAAGAGAGAATAGAGCGTCTGTGACACTTTGTTCTAAAATGTTTTGTGTGTCATAAAACACGCATCAACAGGTCCCAATAAACAAGGCCTAGTGAGGTACCCATGTACAAACAAAAGATCTCTCAAAAACCAAAGAAAAAGGAGAAAAACCATGTGGGAGAAAATGCTTCTCCAAAAGAGAGAAATACAAGTGAAGGACTGAAGAAGCCTCCAAACAAGAGTGAAGGACTGAAAAGCCTCCAAAACAAAGTGAAGGACAAAGAAGCCTCCAACCAAGAAATGTCCCAAAAGATAGGAACAAAGGATGAACATGAAGAACACCACTAAAGCATGAAAAAGTTGGAAACGCTATTGAAGAATGACTGCTATAGTGCTGAAAGAAGAACCTCCACTGAAACAAATGATGATCAAGATCAAGAAGACAAGAATCTGTACGAGTGCCCCCAACAACACTACTGGAATCAAATGGCAAACAAAGGCAAACATCTGGAACTCGAAGGTACAGATGGCATAGGTACCAAAAGTTTGAAAAATTGATCAAGTGAAAATGGAAGGTCGCCTCCAAAAACAGGAATGCAAGAGTGTCCATATGGTAAGTGCTCCATCTCACCGAAATGCACAGGAACAAATACTGTATACGTAGCTAACTCCAACGCGAACCTAAGGAGGCATTAACACCAACAATAGAAACCCCCCCATAATGCTAACAAGGGAGAGGTGTGACAAGTACACTGAAACTGAGTGCCAAAAAGAAGTGCATGAGAAGAACCAAGAACATTTGAACATGCAAACATGAAAGTACCAACACATATAAAGGGTGTGCAAACAAAAGGCACACACATGAGGCTGTTGTCGTTGAAGGGACACTCACTTGGCAAAGGTATGATGGCAAACAAAGGAAAACATCAACCCCCCATGGCACTTTATATCATAGTGCAAGTACAATAAGGCACAAAATGATGTGCAAGATCCCAATAATCATGTGCACTATAGAGACACTTTATTTCAATGTGTTTACATAATGAAAAATGCATACAATGGAAGTCCATAATGTCCAAAAAAGGACTACATGCATAAAATACAATTCTTTGACAAAAAATAAGGAAACTAATAGCATCATGACAAAGAACGCGAAAAATTATGTATTTCAATGTGTTTACATAATGAAAAATGCATACAATGGAAGCCCATAATGTCCAAAAAAGGACTACATGCATAAAATACAATTCTTTGACAAAAAATAAGGAAACTAATAGCATCGTGACAAAGTACGTGAAAAATCATGCACTTTCAAAAAAACGGCACCCAAAAAGGAGTTCGGATGCAGAAGATATGGCCCGTCGAAGTCTCCAAAACAAGAACTAAACAACAACACTGAAAAACAAAATTCTGGAAAAAACCAAAAGTACAAACTAGAAACCAATTGCACCACTGCGAAGAGCACAAAATTTTACCCCATCTCAAAAAATAATTGCACTGGAAAAGACCATCGTGTGGCCAAGATATGGCCTTTGGAATATGACGTGCAAAGATGAAAAAGCCAGCGGAGAGAGAAATTTGTGAGAGACAAAAAGAACTCCATGGAATTGTCAAAACACCTCAAATGTAGAGGCCACGCCAAATTCCAAAGTGCTGAAAAAAAATCCTCAAAAGTCTGATGATGATTTGTTTAGCACAAAAATAAATTATTACAAAAAGGAATTCCATGTTTACACAATTTTAAAGGTAAAAACGATAAAACTATTATGAACATAGCAAAAAACCATATTAAAAATATTTTAATATGAAGTGCGAAGCCCGCCTCCAGCTGCAAGGGGCCCAAAGGGGCCCCATTTGTTACTCTGGCGAGAGGCGGTATATACCAAAGATTGCCATGAAAGTAGAATTAAAGCGGGGCCCAAGGGGCCGCCGCCACCCTTACCAGAAACCGAGAGACCGAGGAGTACCAACTAGCATTACATTGCTACCAATTAATCTTTTAATATATAAATTTTTAAATGAAAAAAAAAAAATTGCAGCCTTTAATAGGGGCTTTTAAAAAGAAAAAATTGATTTTGATTTTTAAAGCACCTGAAATTTTTTTTTTTTTACTTTCAACAAAATTAAAAATTTATTTTATAAAAAAAATAAAACCTCAATCCGCATATGTGGGAGGCCGTATGGCCTCCCTAGCAAAAAAAAAATTGCCTCAGAAGCTCTCAACACCAAAATAGGTCAAATTTAAAATCAAAATTTGTCGAATCGGCCTCCTGAACACAACCATGAGGTTCTTTTCAGCCCAAAATAAAGTAGGAATTCTAGCTTCACCCTCCAGTTTAGAAAAGCAACTACGCTAGAAGCCAAAGAGAGCAGAGGGTGCAGGGCGTCTCCCCTACCTGCAGAATGACCCGTCCTATCTACGGGACATCCAGGGGAGCAGGGGGCGGGCACGGGGACAATCCCACAGCGTTCTCTTTTGCCGAAACTTCGAGCATCTGAGAGCAGGGGAAAGCGGTCCCAGTGAGGGGCGGCCCGAGTGTTGGAATTTTTTGTCGTGATATCCGTTTGAGGCTGGTGCTGCTTGCTTCACTACGGATTTATTATTGGCAGGCTGTAGGCAGTTGGATGTATGGATTACGAGCTGCCTGGTGTGCGCATCTAAATTGTTTGGTTGTATGCTTCGTCAGCATCCTTTGTCAAGTCCGCTTGATGAGTTATCTTGCTTACTCAACTTGCTTGGTCATCAGTTTGAAAAGTCTTTATTCAGCTTTATAATGGCAATTTTTTCTTTATGAGGCGGCACATATCTCTGTTTTCAGAAATTTATTAGCATCGGTTTCTTATTGAATATTGTCGATGTGTCTATATGTTTGGGCGGTGTCACATTCAAGGAGGTGGCACGTATCTTACCTAAAAGCATGTTTATCACATATATCAATTGGGTTTTGAAATTTCATTATTGTGGAGGATTGATCTAAGGTGGCTTTGATTAAAAAATATTGAAGGACTTTTTTTGTAACGGCATTCAGGAAATTGTCTTTGTTGGACTCTGATATTTTTATTTGTCTTTTCCCTTTTTGGGAAACATATGTTGGCAGCTCTTTTTAAATCATTGCTCCTTCCAGAAATGTTTATCGAGAATTTGAAATGATTAAGGACATATTTTTTTTTTCCTGATGAAGGCTTTTATTGAGGCGGCTTCTAATTGCAATTTTTCTTTAAGCCTGCAGTTTTCTATTCTTGGTTGGGCGATGCTTTGGAATTGAACGTGTCTTAATAAAATATTAATGTCACCTACAGGAGCGATTATTTCTCCAAGCGGCTCATAATAGCTTTCAAATTGCAAAGTTGGGATTTTGCTATTGGTTGAGTCTCAGCATTTGGTAGCTTGTTTCAGTGTTTGAGGGCGGCTCCTTCAAAATTTATTGGTGGAACGGTTTCTTTTTTTGTGTGACGGCTTCAGATTACTCTTATTGAAGGCGACTTCTTTATGTGACGGCTTTAGGCTTTAATTTGGGTGTGTCGTCTCTTTGCTTGTCAGCTATCTTCTCGACATTTTGATATGTGGCATCGTGTGAGAAGGAGACGCGTCCTTCTGAACAGATTTTCACTCTTCATTGGATTTGTGAAAGATAATCTCAATATTATGAGTTTTGGCTTTAACTGCGTCCTCTAATAATAAAAATGAGAATGAAATGAATGGTAGTTTTTTTCATAATAGTTTTCTAAGAATTTTAATATCCTCTACTTTATTAGTGATGGCTTCATCATTGCTCGATATTTCTGGCAACTATTTAAAAATAAAAAATCACATTCATAATGATAGTGTGGTGCAGGCGATGGAGATGTGTGTGAGTTTTGTTTTCTCTGCTATCAGAAGTTTGAGGTAATATCAATTGAAGATGAAGAGACATCAATGAGTAATTTTTGGATTGTGTCTATGGTCTCCTTCTGTGGTCAATTATGAGTGGAGCTATCTTGGCAATGAATGGTGAGAAGAGATCATATGAGGTTTTAGATTTGCAACCTTATCTTCTTGGTGCAGAATCTTTGTCTAAGGTAGTGTTCGTGTAGATTGGAAGCCATTGTGGAAATGGGTGATCTGAAGAAGTTCTGATTTGTAGCTATCATCAAGTGTTGATTTAAACGGTGATATCTGAATACAGAGTTGAAAGTTTGGGCAAAAAAATTTCAGTGTTAGAACAGTGTTTTTGAAAACAAGTGTTTTAAATCAAGAAGTTTAAGTTTGAAGTTGGTGCTTCAGCTACACTGGAGTTGGTGCTTCAGTTGGTTTGAGGTTAGTGCCTCTACAAATCAAAGTTGGTGCTTCGTGAGAGTTGGAGCTCACTTATGTAAACAAGGTTGGTGTCCTTTGGCAATAAATAAAAGCAATATTTTGTTGCGGTTTTTTACCTGAAAGGGTTTTCCATGTAATCTTGGTGTTCATCTTTTTATGGTGTTTATGTTGCTCTTTATGATCTGATTTCTAATTTATTGGTTATCTGGTTTAAAGTTTAAAAGTTCTCAAATACTGATTCACCCCCCCCTCTTTTGTATTTTTTGTGCACTCTTCATAGGGGACACCTGGACGTCCCCCAACTATCCCAAGGACAACCGGTCGTCCCCCGCGTTTTTGCATGTTTTAAAATTTAAAAAAAAAAAAAGCCCTGATTTTGTGGCTTATGTGGGCCCCAACCTTATATGCTACCCTTATGAGGAAAAACACTCCTCATTTCACTTCATTTGTGCATTTGTTTGTCAAGGCAAGAAAAAGCAGCCAAGGGTTTGCAAAGGCAGCCACTGAGGAGGAAGAACAATAGGTTAAAGGAGAAAAGCTTGAATCTAGTGCACTTGGGGCTGCAAATCCATCAAAGAAGTATGTATTTTCTTTCCTTCTTTTTTTTTCATTTTTTTGCAAAATTTCAAGCATACAATGTCTGATTTTTTTATTTTTTTGCATTTTTCAGTTTAAAATTGCATTCAAAATTAAAAAAACATGAGCAACAATGGGAGTGGGAGTGAAAGTGAAAATGAAGTGCAAAATAGAAAAGAAAGTGGTGAGGGTGTTAGTGGAGAGCAACCAAACCCATATAAATGCCCTTCAACAATCATGGAACCGTATGCAAAGGGCCCTTTAAACAAAAAAACACCTTTCCTTCAATATGTTACACCTATGGGCCAAAGACAAAAAAATTCAGGGGGGTAGTAGGGTGTGGAATTGCCATGTTTGCCATAAAGATTATAGGGGCAGCTACACAAGGTGTCATTTTTTGGGTGAGGTGGGCCATGGAGTTAGAATGTGTCCTGAGTTAAAAGAGCATGAAGCAATAGAGTGCCAAAGATTGCAAATGGAGGCAGATGAGGTTCAAGGTGGGTCATCTTCTTTTCCAAGTGTGCAATCAACTATGCCTATGCCTTCCACAGTTGGTAGTAGTGAATTTGCCATAAGAGGAAAGAGTAAGGTGAGTGGTAGTGGGAAGGGAGCTTCAGTTGAGTCTATGTTTAATAAGCCACAGAATCTTCCATTGCCAAATTCTTTTTTGCCCATGCCTTCCCATTTCATGTGGCCCATTCCTCTTATTTCAAACAAATGATTAAAGATATAGCCAATATTGGTCCTTCATTCATACCCCCTAGAGATCATAAGCTATGCACCACCCTCCTAGACAAAGAGTATTCCAAAGTTAATGTTCTAATGGAGGATATGAGGCGAACGTGAATGAGGACAGGTTTCTCAATAGTGATGGATGGGTGGACTGATGTTAGACATCGGCCACTCATCAATATCATAGTCACATGCTCTGCTGGTTCTTATTTTCTTAGAGCCATAGATTGTTCGGGGAAACGTAAGGATGCAGACTTCTAGTATTCCATTTTAAGAGATGCCATAGAGGAGGTTGGGGCTGGTAATGTGGTGCAAGTGAACACCGATTCAACACGTGTGTGCAAATCGACTGGTTTGATGGTGGAGGGTACTTATAGGCACATCTTTTGGACCCCATGTGTTCATGCATTGAAAGACATAGGGAAGTTGGATTGGGTAAAGCAAGTGGTGGTAGAAGCTAGAGAGATTCAAATGTTCATTTGCAATCACCACACCTCACTTGCTCTCTTCAAATCATTTTCAAAGAAGGAGTTTCTCAAACCTGTTGAGACAAGGTATGCCACTTACTTCATTTTGTTTCACTTTCAAATTTTGAAACTTCAAACATTTCAATTTGTATTCTAAATTTGATTTGTTTTAATGAATATAGATATGCCACATACTTCATCTTGTTGAAGAGGATGCTTGAGGTGCATGAGCCTCTACAATTGATGATGGTCAATTCAGATTGGACTAGATGGCCTAATTCAAGTTCTACTCAAGGAAAATCCATCAAACAAAAGATCCTTGATGACGATTGGTGGTCCAATGTGAGGTAAGACATTGCTTGTTTTATTATTAAATTGCTGATTTTATTAAAAATTAAATATTAGATTGTTGATTTTCATATTAAATTTCTGGTTTTAATATTTTAATTTTATTGTCCATTGTTCCAATTTTTGAAGTTTCTAACATGTCAATAAATTCTTTTGAGCTTTTTGTTTGCATTTTGCAGATATATTTACTCCTTCATCTCACCTATTGTAGATGTCATCCGATATGGTGATATAGACTCTGCTAGTCTTGGAGAGATATATGAGACATTTGACAGTATGCTTAGAAGATTAAGCAAACAATTTTGACAAAGGATCCCACTTTGGGTTTATACGAGCAACACATTAGGCCCATTGTGATGCGGAGGTGGAACACAATGAACACCTCGCTTCATATGGCTTCCTTTGCTCTAAATCCCAAATGGTATGCACCAAGGGATGGTAGGGTGCCTCCATGTGATGACCCAGATAGAACATACTTTAGTACTATTGAAAAAAAGAAAAAAGGCAAATTTGTGGTAGCGTAAGAATTTGTTTAGTGGATGGAAGGAAGTTCTTAGATAGTCTAACACTGAAAATGTGTTTTCCATTGATTTCTAGAATATGCAACACCACAAGTAAAGAAGCACCACAACTCGAAATTTCAAAGTTGCCAAAAAAATATAAGGATATCATATCAAACAATACACCAAATGGATTACCACAAATAAAGAGTATCAATCATCATATGGACCTAGTTGTAGGAGGAAGTTTTCCAAATAAGGCAACAAATAGAATAACAGCAATAGAATATGAAGAAATAAACTGACAAGTACAAGAATCATTGAAGAAAATTTTAATTAGGAAGGTTTACGTCCATGTGCAATACCTATGGTATTGCATCAAAGAAAGGAGGTGAGTGCATAATGTGTATAGACTCCAAGAGAATAAATAAGACCATATTCAAGTATACATTCCTATTGACAAAGATGGATAATATAATGGATTATTTGAGTGGTATAAAGTACTTTACTAAGATTGAT